>WTXK01000480.1:0-33613 GCA_025769895.1 Lactarius psammicola | reverse complement strand
TATCTACTGTAATCATCTTTTTGGACCCGAGAGTAGTACTAATGCCGCCGGAAGACACGAGACGAGATTTTCTACTGCATATTTTGCAGGAGCTTAGGTGAAGGCAGTGGCATGGTTCGTCACCCTCGACCGACATTTGGTTGAAGCCAGCCATTGTGTCGGCACCTCAGAAAACTCGCCGCTGCATGCAAGGCTGGATGGGAAGTGGACGAGATGAAGTAATTGTAACGCGTTGAAGCTACAGACTATTTTCAACACAGTATTCATATGTACTAAGTATGCCGCTGTTTGCTCGGCCTTCAAGTCAATGCGAACTCGGATAGGCTAGTGATCAACCCCACAGATCGCCTGTACATATTAGAACTCGGTAACTGGGTCAAATGCCCACAGTGATCTTAGCTATGTCATAACACCGCGCGAGATCCCTTTACCCGTACAAATTCAGTGCTTCCTTTAGCATACCTTCAGTCTCTGCAGACCGAGGGACCGCCTTGTACTCGAAAGGCACAGGACGACTGCCGGTTAGTGAGTACGAACCAAGAGGGAGCAAAAACCACGTACGCAGTAACGCTGCAGTTGACAGCGGTACGCATGTCCAAGTCAACTTGCACACCTTCAGGACGCTCGAATCGCATCCATCAGGAAAATGGAATGTTACTGGCGTTACTGGCAGTACTAGCCGAGACTGGCAGCCCTCAATTTTAGCAGGCGCCAGCCACCGCTAGTAACGACAGGTCATGACAGGTCATTTCCATTTTGCTGATGTCGCCCAAAGCAGCGTCGCAATGTCGATCGCCAACGTGCCTTCCGCAACGTATCTCCCAGGGCATACGCGTCGCCCAAACCCAAACGACATGTGTCCCTCCTCCCTGCCGTCCAGCACACTAATATGACGACTCTCATCCAGGTACCTAGCCGGGTTGAACCGCGCCGCGTCGCCGCCAAATATATCCGGTTCTGAATTAATCAGGCGCATGTTCTGGAGACAGATGGTGCCCTTGGGTATGAACATCCCTTCGTACCAGTCGTCCTCAGTCGAGGAGTGCGGAACACCGAAGGGGACCGTGAGCGACCAGCGCAGTGTCTCTCTGACCATCGCACGGATGTAGGGGAGAGAGGGAAGGTCGGCGAAAGTCGGTGGACGAGCGCTGCCGACCACCTCGTCGAGCTCGGCGTGCGCCCGGTTTTGAACCTCGGGGTACGCGAGCATTGCAAGGAGCCACCACTGGAGCGTAGAAGACGTCGTCTCCCCACCTGCGGCGCTACAGGAGGTGATACCTTCGGAATCTCGCAGAATTGGGCAGCATATGTTTGGTACCTACAGCATGTCACCAACGAGCCAGGCCTGCTCGCGTTCTGAAAGGCCATGTTTACTCTGATCTGTGATCACTGTAGCACCGAAACTTGGTCGATCAATTCCATTTACCTGGTGTTGGAAAATTATGACCCATCTCATCAGCGCACCACTACTGCGAGAACTCACCAAGTCATCTGCAACTTTTCCGAGGAGGCCTTCGAACATGAGCGAATCTTGTACGAACCAGTACTTTGCGTCCCGTTTCCACTTGGCAAACCTGCACGGTATGATAAGAGGTAATCCAAGATGACAACTGCAATATACTCACCTGCTCGGAATATATCTCATCCAAGTAAAAAACTCAACCAGACGCGCTCCGGGCTGCATCTGGTGCAATATCCGCTCCACATGGTTTGCAACTCCAACAACAATTGGGTCATCTTCTGAATCTACCGGCGGAAAATGATAATTGACGGACTAATGGACCACGCGTGTCGCTGGAGATGCTTTTCCGGATTGGATGGACTCTTTATCAGTGCAAGCGCCAACATGATAGCTTCGCGACCCTGGACAGGGTGAAAGTGATGTACGACCGATTTAGAGAAACCTTCCACCGCGACACGACGGAAGCGGCGCCATCTACGAAAGATTAGGGCTTATGAAAAATAGAGTGTCAATGGCATACAGTTCGCCATTCGGCGTCAAGGGGAGCACCAGGTTCTTCGATGAGAAATCACCTGCGGATATGTAGCGCGGTCGATCCGAATATATGTTGGATCGCTTCTCGAGCAAATCAACGGCGACGCGTTGGCTATTGATAACAAGGACTCCCTGCCCAAGAGCGCTCACATACATCATCTCGCCTGAAAGGAACATGAGCGGGTTTCTAGAGGCATCAGAAGTGTAGAATGTCACCGTATTCGTCTCTGCGTTGTGGTGACGCCAGCCAGTCCTCATCTGCGATGTGAAGAACATCGCCAACGATAGGAAACCCTTTGGGACCTGGTGGAAGATTATGGAAGGCTCTCTGAGCGAGTCTGGCTATGAGCCAAAGGATGAAGCCGACGAGGAGAGCGGCAACAAGGAGGGCAGTCATGCGGTCACTGCGAACGCCAGGCATCCGATTAAAACCAGCGGCCCAAGGAGGATTCTGAGTACCCATAGGCAAAAGAGGGTAGTAAGATGGCGCCAGTCTTTCCCCACCATTCTATTATAGTAATGTATGTCTCCCTTACATACATTTCTATGAACGAGTTGAATGACATTACTGTAAACTCAACCAGATACCATATATGGAAAGAGTGCACATGACCGCACACCATTAAGACGGGATCGCATCACGTGATTCAGCCATTTTCAAACTTCGTACATGGTCTTCAGTCATTAAGTTTAGAAGCGTACTTGTAGCATGGGTATAAGCGACCTGGCCTTACTGATCTCAGGTAATCGAGAGCCGCTGGTCACCCAGTCATGTCCTTCTGATCCCAGCCTTGACTGAGTCGAGCCCAGACTTATATACCGCCTTAGCTCCGACGCCCCAAAACACCATAAACTCTTGCCTCCAAGAAGGCTCTCGGTAATCCTGTCCTTTGATCCTCTGCACCTCCGGCCACACTGCTCGCGCGGACTCGTGGTATCGTGGGTAACATCCTGTGACATGTATCACGCGCTGCCATCGGCTCTCTGTACTCTCTGTCCTCGCCATTGGACTCGTATGCACCGCGACGCCCCTCGCATCACCTTGGCATGACATGCGTTTCAAGAACACTCGGAATGCCATCTCGGAGAATTAAGAGAGCCTGGGACCTCCCCAGGCCGGCACCACCATCAACCTTCGAATTGCCCTCAAGTCCCACCGCAAGAACACCTTGATCGATGCGCTTTACAAGGTCAGTAGTCCCAACAATCCAAAGCACGTCCCTCCTTCACTCCTCCGCGCGCGCATATACTCACGTGAACCGTTGCTTTGGTACAGATATGGCGTGCACCTGTTCCAGGAGCAGGTCGCGCCCCACCCAGATACTCTCGAACTCGTCAGGTCCTGACTCAAACACTACAGCATGCCCTCCTCGCGTGTCGTATCAGCTCTACTGGCACGCCTAAGCAAACGACACCTAGATTCGACGAATAACCCAGGCCTGGAAAGGGGAAAAGGAAGACACCCACGTCGTGGTGAGGCCGGGCGATGTCAGCACTGGCTGTGACAGACTTGGACCAAGAACACAAAAGCTCTGGCGAAAGCCCCTCCGAGCTACACATAGCATTAATAGTCCAGGTCCTCAGTCCAGTGCAGTCGGGCTGCTTCCGTCACCTCGGTAGGTAAAGGCGCCCGCTGCTGGCAGATAGTACAGTAATTCGAGGAAGGGGGGACTGTCGGAGTAGAAGTACGACGTCACGCCACAAACCCTACACACTCACGTGATTCGTAGTATATACGCGTATTGGAACGCATATGTTGTCCCTTAGTCGTTTACCTCTCACTGTGACTAAAGGGACTTCAGACTTTTACAGGTTATGGGCCTCTTCTAAGCTGAACAATCCCCGCCCTCACACCACGACTCTTTTAGCGCCCCTGCGCCCCGTTATCTCTTCTCGGCTCTCGCTTATCTCTCATCGGCTTTCACCCCGCTTATCTCTTATCGGCTCTCGCCTCCTTTTACCTCCTTCTACGCAATGTCTGGCGGCGGCGGGACCTCGGGCAACCCACCTGGATCTGCACCACCTCCCTCTGGTTCCTCTGGCGTGTCTGGGGGGACATCTGGCGCCACACCTTCCTCTGGGGCCACGCCTTCCTCGACTGGTTCCTCTGGAACCACCCCAACACCCTCCGGTACTGGCGCCACACCCGCTGCACCTAGCGGATCATCAGACTTCGTCCTAAATGAAAAATCCTTCACATCCGATCCGGCTTGGCCGGCGGACCTCGTCCTTGACCGATCTAAGTCCAACTGGGAAGAATGGGATCGGCGATTGAATCTCGTCATTGATCAGCGCAATTTCGGATATTACCTCGATGGATCCTTCCCTTGCCCCGACCCGACTACACACCCCAGAGCGGCGCTCACCTGGAAAGTCAATGATCGTGCTCTACGAGCCTTCATCTTGGAACATGTTTCCAATGTCGAGTATGGCATCGCAAGCAAATTCTCCGTTGCGCACAACGCATACGAAGCTCTGCGCAAATCTCACGAGAACCTTGGACCCCATGCTCAAGTCCATCTGATGAAGAAAGCTCTTGACGCACGTGTTTCCCTTGCGCCCCCCTTAAACCTTTGCCGAACTCTCGATGAGATCGATCGCTTGCATGAGCGATTCACCAAAATGGGCAAGATGGATGACGACAAGATGAAAATCCTTCTTTACATCAACTCACTCGATCCCCTTCCCAACCTACAATCTTCCGTCAACGAGATGCTGCAGTCCAGCGCCTCCATCACCTCTGCCGACATAAAGGATCGCGTCCTCCGAGAAGAGCAGCTGCTACAACATCGCGAACAACTGGGTATCCCCCTTACCGCCGGCCCTGCTGAGAGCACCGCACTGGCCGCCACAACTACCTCCAACAAAACCAGGCCAGTTTGCGCTAACTGCAAACGCAGCAGCCACAAAACTGAATTCTGCATCACCCCGGGTGGACAAATGGCCGGCAAATCCATCGACGAAGCCAAAGCTGCTCAGGCAGCACAACGCGCGGCGACAGGTCGGCCCCGCGGCGGCCGCAACAATAACACTCAAGGCGCCGCCCCTCAGCCCTCGGCTACTGCTGCTGTCGCATCCACGACTACGCTCCCCTCTTCCGCGGACACAGGCAGCATGATGATCAATGGCAAACGTTACGTGCTCGCTTCCGACCCGGTAGTTCCTACACCCCCAGTTAGCGTCGATCACAACACCGCCCTAGCGGCCATAACAATGGCCGACTATGACCAGGAGGAGTACTTTGCGATGCTCGCCACCACTGACGACACCCGTGCTTCTATCAACTGGGACGCTTCTCACAACAACTGTGCAGTCTCAGAGGAAACAGCAGTTTATTCGTCTGGTCGTTCTACCTTGCTCCGCACCGCGGAACTCCCTTTCATTCTCGACACTGGCGCTACTTGCCACATCTCGCCCGAAGCGTCCGACTTCAAAACCCTCAACCCGATTCCTCACCACCCCGTTAAAGGACTCGCTGGCTCCGCAGTTTACGCTGTCGGCGTCGGTGAAATCGAGCTGCGAATCGCGGGGGGGCACACTCTGAAATTATCGAACGCCCTCTACATTCCCGAAGCCTCAGTCCGACTCATATCTATCCTCGCGCTGAACAAAAGTGGGAACTACACGACTCATTTCGACACTACCAGCTGTTGGGTCAACAATAAAAGTAACACCATACTCGTCCGCGGATCTATCTCTCCCTCCAAACGTTTGTACGTTCTAACAACGCAGACCCCTTCCGTCATACACAAAAAGCAATGGGACCCGCAAATTGCCCTTCATGCACGCGTACCAAATATAGAAACGTGGCATCGCCGTCTTGGCCATTGCAACACGCGCACCATTATTGAAATGGCCAAGAGCGGTGCCTCCGAAGGTATGCCGATCGACTTATCCCTCTTACCAGCCAAATGTGATCATTGCACGCTCGGCAAGCAGACACGCTCGTCCGTACCCAAGATTCGGGAAGGGGTTAAAGCTGAAGTGAGGTTAGGCAGGGTTTTCGTGGATCTGTGTGGTCCAATGGCCATTGCGTCACGTTCTGGAAAGGTTTATTCAATGAACTTAATCGATGATTTTTCCGGTTATGTCTGGAGTATCCCCCTGCATGCCAAATCCAACGCCTTCGCTGCGATTCAAATCTGGCACAAGGCCGTTACAACACAAACCGGTGACAAGCTCCGCATCCTTGTCACCGATAACGGCGAACTCGTTTCCAACAACGTAACGAACTGGTGCAATGCAGAAGGGATCGATCATCACCTCACCGCCCCCTATACGTCGGCGCAAAATGGAAGAGCCGAACGACTTCACAGAACCATCCTCGGAAAGGCTCGTGCAATGCGCCTTGCCTGCAACGCACCCGCCTCCCTTTGGGACGAATTTGTCGCAACTTCGGCCTATCTCACAACCCTAACCGCAGCCACGGCAAACAACGGCAAAACCCCCTATGAAATATGGTTCGGACGGAAACCCTCCTTAGCTCACCTCAGGGAGATCGGTTGTCGTGCGTTCGCCCTTCACACGCCCGCGCTACCCAAAATCTACCAGCGGTCGACCCCTTGTATCCTCATCGGGTATGCTCCGCATTCCAAAGCGTATAGGCTGTGGGACCCCGCTTCTTCCCGCGTTTTCAATTCTTTTCATGTCTCTTTCACCGAACATTTAGAATCAGAACCGTCTCCCTTATTCCCTGGAAAAATTCTCGGCGCGTCACCCCCCTCTTCTTCTTCCTCATCTTCCCCTTCTTGGGACTCCCCTGGACCCGACTTCCCGGATCCGAGTACATTAAATAAATATATATTACCCCCCTCTTCTCATTCTGATTCGACAGTCCATTTACCTGATTCAAATCTTCCTTTACGTAGTTCCTTCTCACAACTTCCAGATACCATACCGTCGCACTCCACTAACGGGCACTTCCTCCCTCATACAGTGCCCCAAACACAACAAAACGTAAACGAATCGCGAATACCCCTGAATACCGTAGATCAAACACAACAATTAAGAAGTACCGTAGATCAAACAAATCAAACACAAAGTACCGTAATTCAATCACAAGATAACATAGACCAAAATAACGTCACCTCGATAACACAATCTCAAAATACCGTCAACCATCAAACTGTCCCCTCGCCTACCCAACCACCTTCCCAACCCTCCCCTTTCTCTTCCCCCACCCCGCTTACTCCCCTTTCCCACTCATCTTCCATCCCCAGCGTTAACCTTCCCCCTCCCCCTCCCCTCCGTCGTTCATCCCGCATTCCTGTTCCATCCACGCGCCTGACAACTAATGACGGCCTACAACATGGCCCCCAGCTAGCGGCCACTATCTCGGAAATCCGTCAGTCCAGCGCACGCCGCCAGGAGGAGAGAACGCATGGTTCGGCGGCTACGGATCATGCGCTAGCCATCCTCTCTGAATATTCCGAAGTGAGGGACACGCACGATCTCATCCATACTGATCTTCCCTTCCGAGATACACCCTTCACTGTTGATGAAGTCCTCAATGCACTCAGTGACGGCTCCCTCGAGCCCTCGACCGAATCAGACGACGAACCCATGTGGGCACAAGCACTTGCCTCACCCGAACGAGAATTCTGGATCGCAGGTGGCCGCAACGAACTAAAGAGCCTTGAGGATTTGAAGGTATTTGTCTTAGTCCCCCGCTCACAAGTTCCACGCGGCCATCGCCCTCTCAAGGGGAAGCTGGTTTGCAAACAAAAGCGCGACGATTCAGGCAAGGTCGTGCATTACAAAGTTCGCTACGTCGCAAAAGGTTTCGCCCAACGATGGGGCATCGATTACGACAAGACTACAGCACCTACCGTCCGTCTCGAATCATTTCGCTCACTCCTACACATCGCCGCTACCCTCGATTGGGACGTTCAACAGTTCGATATCAAGACCGCATTCCTCCATGGGATTTTACCTGAAGGCGAAACCATGTTCATGGAGCAACCCGAAGGCTTCGAGGTCGCTGGAAAAGAAGACTGGGTGATGCGTTTGATGAAGAGCATCTACGGGATGAAACAGGCAAGTCGTATTTGGAATCAAACATTCCACAACGCCGTCACGCAATGGGGCTTCGAACGCCTCGAGTGCGAATGGTGTGTATACCGACGCCAGACCAAGTCCGGCACCATCATATTCGTCCTTCACGTTGATGATATAATTTCCGCATCGTCTAACCCCAGTGAGAACCTCTGGTTCCGCGACAAACTCAAAGCGCAGTGGGATATTTCCGACCTCGGACCGGTGAAGTACGCCCTCGGGATCTCCATCACTCGTGACCGCAAAAATCGCATTATTTCGCTCTCGCAAACCGCCAAGATCGATCGCCTAGTCGAACAATATGGACAGAGCGACGCTTATCCCGCTGACACACCTATGGTCGCCGGTCTCCAACTGCGTAGTCCAGACAAAAACCTCCCAGTCCCACCTGAAGTCTCTGAATGGGCGGACCGCACCCCTTATCGGTCCCTTGTTGGCAGCCTCATGTATCTCGCTGTCGCTACCCGTCCAGACATTGCCTATGCCGCCAGCCGTCTCGCGACCTTCTTGAGCTGTTACCGACCCGAACACTGGTCGGCCACCATCCGCATACTGCGCTACTTAAAAGGAACTCGCCTTTACGCACTCAACCTCGGCGGTCGTCACACTCTTGCCCTTGGCGGATACTCGGACTCGGACTACGCAAATTGCTTGGACACTAGTCGATCCATCACCGGCTACTGCTTCTCATTAGGCTCTGGCATGGTGTCCTGGACTTCGCGAAAACAAGCAACTGTGGCTGACTCCACCTGCTACGTGGAGTACATGGCACTACATGAAGCTACTCATGAAGCGATCTTCCTGCGGCAACTCCTCGCTGGGCTACAGTTCCTTCCATCTTCCCCTTCTCGCATTCTCTGTGACAACGACGCGGCAACTCGCCTGACGGAGGACCACGTTTGGCATTCACACACAAAACACGTGCGGGTGAAATATCATTACACACGTGAACAAGTATTAGCCGGAGAAATCGCGGTCTCTCGCATCCCTACCAAAAATAACGCTGCGGACATCTTCACCAAACCACTGAGCAAACCGGATTTCGAGCGACTGCGTCCCCTCCTTGGCATCCAAGCCGTCTGTGAAGATTCACGTTCGCAGTGAGGAGGAGTATATTCTTTGTTTTTATTTATTCTTCACCCTCTCTCATTCACCTTCTCTCGTTTCACGTTTGGTTCATCACTATTCACGTTTGGTTCATCACATCACAACACGGACTACGCATTTAATTACTATACACGTTTGGTTCATCACATCATAACATGAACTACGCATTTAATTACTATATGTCGTGTTTATGTCAAGGAGGAGTGTCGGAGTAGAAGTACGACGTCACGCCACAAACCCTACACACTCACGTGATTCGTAGTATATACGCGTATTGGAACGCATATGTTGTCCCTTAGTCGTTTACCTCTCACTGTGACTAAAGGGACTTCAGGTACATTGAATATAGTCGTTTACCTCTCACTGTGACTAAAGGGACTTCAGACTTTTACAGGGACCACACCAGATTATGTTGGAGTCTAGTGGTCACGCCACCTCGGCCCATCTTTCACGTGATCGGTAGCTTATACGCGTTTCGGTATTCGTACGTTCGGACCCTTAGTTCCTTCTACACTACGAGGACCTAAGGGTAAGTTTTAGCACGCCTATTACCTACCGCCCGCCGTTGACATATCGTAGTGTTACTTGGTTTAGGTGAATATAAACCTTAGTTCCTTCTACACTACGAGGACCTAAGGTGTTACTTGGTTTAGGTTTTAATAGGTTATGGGCCCTGCTGCCCGTCTGTAACCTCGACGCCCTAACCAGTACAAACGATACTCAAATACTCTTTACTTCCATTCTCATACTCCACTCCAATCACCAAAACCCTTACTCTCGATATGTCTACCGCTGGAGCTCTGCCTACTGTGACCCGACGTCGAGCCCTCACTAGTACTGGGGCACCTTCCACCACTCCCGGTTCCTTTGCTCGGACTGGTACCGCCGCTGCCCCCCCTAGTATCCCCACCGGTGATCAGGCTCGAAACGTCTTTGTGAATGGGATTCTCCTCACTGAACGCACTCTCATGCCGGACTCCACTTGGCCGGCAGATTTGATCTTAGACAGAAGCAAGTCGAACTGGGAAGAATGGAGTCTCCGCCTCAGTTACGTTGTTGACAGGCAGGCATTCACAGAATGGCTAGATGGAAGCATTCCCTGTCCCGATCCACTCATCCACGTCAGGGGAGCGCAGATCTGGAACATAAATGATCGTGCCCTTCGCGCCTTCATCCTGGAACGCGTATCGAAAATCGACCTCGACCTTGTTCGAAGACTCCCCACTGCCCATGCAATCTATGACAAACTGCGCAAACGCCATGAACAAATTGGCCTCCATGCCCAAGTCCTCCTCATCAAACAAGCACTCAACATCAATTTCGAACTCGACGTCCCACTAGTCGTCACTGCAAACAAGATCAAACAATTGTGGGAGAGGATCATGAAGATGGGTAACTTCGACAACGACAAGTTGCTCATCATCCTCCTCATTAACGGGATGACCGCCAACTACCCACAACTCCAATCGGCAATCAATGGAATGCTCAATCAAATCGGATTCTCATCCGACATCGTCATGGAACGACTCGAAGATGAAGACTCACTCAACAGTAACCGGCGTGCCGATGGAACAACTAGCAATACAGCCCTTGCCGCTACCACGCAAGGAAAACCTCAGAGCAGCACTCGACCAGTCTGCGCCAACTGTAAGCGCACAAATCATCAAACCGATTTCTGCATTCTCCCTGGCGGTAAGATGGCTGGCAAGACAATTGACGAGGCGCGAAATGCACAGCGAGCGGCATCCGGTAAACCTCCCCGGGGAAACCGCCCACAGAACCCTTCATCGTCGGCCCAGGTCGCACCATCAACGGCTCAAGTCGCCCAAGCCACCCCCGCAAATACCAATCCCAACACTGCTCCCGCTATCAACCCTGCGGCACTTGGAGGTCCCATTATTTTTAACGGGCAAACCTACATGCTGGTCCCGCAACCCGAGAGCACGGGTCTTACCGCAGTCACCTCTGATATTAATTACGACATGAGCGACGCTGATATAATGGAGTACAGGGCTTTGCTCGCTAGTGAGGATAAACCCCCTCTTACCTCCCTTGACTGGGCGGCGTATACCCGCAAGTCGAACGACTCATCGGATAACTCCCCCTTCATTCTCGACACTGGCGCAACTTGCCACATTTCCCCCACACGTGCTGACTTCAAGTCGTTCTCGCCGATCCCTAACCACCCCGTCAAAGGTCTTGGAGGAACCTCAGTGTACGCCGTTGGCGTAGGCACTATTGATCTCCGCATCGCTAGCGGCCATAAGCTAACACTTCGCAACGTCCTTTATATCCCGGACGCAACGGTGCGCCTCGTTTCGGTTCTCTCTCTCAGTCGCGATGGTGGCTACACCTGTCACTTCGACTCCAAAACTTGCTGGATCACGGGAAAAGGAAATGTGATCGTGGCCCGTGGTGCAATATCCCCGAACCAGAATCTCTACACTCTGTCCATACCCGCCTCCGCATACGCCCTCACTCCTCCGGCTTCCCCTCAAGCACACGCTATGTATGCTCAGCGCGTTCCGGACGTCGAAACTTGGCACCGCCGTCTCGGGCATTGCAACATTCGCACTATCGTTGAGATGGCTCGCTCGAAGGCGGTCCAAGGTATGCCCATTGATCTATCTACCTTCCCTCCTAAGTGCGACCATTGCATCGTCGGCAAGCAGACGCGCTCCCCGGTACCAAACATCCGTGAAGGGGTAAAGGCAGTGAGGCGATTAGAAAAGGTTTTTGTTGACGTGTGCGGCCCGTTGCCGACTGCATCCAGAAGTGGTGCCTTGTATTCCCTAAACATTATCGATGACTTCTCTGGCTACGTGTGGACGATCCCCCTTAAACTTAAGAGTGACGCTAGTAATGCGTTTCGAGACTGGCATCGCGCGATCACAACTCAAACGGGCGAGAAGCTTGCACGCTTCCTTTCCGATAACGGTGAACTCGTCTCCAAGAACATGGAAGAATGGTGCAGGGCCGAAGGTATCGGTCATCAACTCACCGCCCCCTATACATCAGCCCAAAACGGTCGCGCTGAACGCCTTCACCGAACGATCCACGACAAAGCTCGTGCCATGCGCTTCGCCTGTAATGCTCCCGAGAACCTCTGGGACGAATTTGTCAACACAGCTACCTATCTCACCAACCTGACCGCCTCCTCTGCCAATGATGGCAAAACGCCATCCGAGTTGTGGTTCGGCCGTCCTCCTTGCCTCTCCCACTTACGCGAAATCGGCTGCCGCGCCTATGCCTTGACCTTGGCTCACCACTCCAAACTCGCACATCGATCGGCGCCTTGCATCCTGATCGGATATGCACCCCATGCGAAGGCTTACAGACTCTGGGATCCGTCTAGTCGCCGCGTTTTTAATTCCTTTCACGTTTCTTTTATCGAACATCTCCATGCAGCACCAGCGCCTCTCCTCCCAGGCACAACAATGGGACTTTCCCCTCCGACTTCCCCTGCCTCATGGTCTTCGCCTGGTTACGTCCCATCAACAGCTGATACTTCTCCTTCACCTTTTATAGATACCGCTCATCCAGATACCGCTCCTCCTTCCTTCTATGACGACTCCACCTCCTCGCCCCCACTTCCTCCCCCCTTCATCTCCCAACCTTCTCTCGGCACCACATCTTCGTCCCCTCCCGCATGCTCGTCACATCCCTTCCCTTCTCTTTTACCTTCCATTCCTCCCAATCCTCCTTCCATTCCCCCTCAACCGCCCAACAATACAGAATCAATTACCATCAATAATACAACACTCCCGGATACGTCAAATACAACCGCGATTACGTCTCATACAAATTCTCGGATTCCGTTACTAAATTTACCTAACTCTAGTTTACCTACTTTACAAACGCAAAGGAACACACCGTCACATCAGCAAAGGAACACACCGTCACATCAACAATCGTATATACCATCTCCGAATTTAGATAACCAGACCCCTACGCCCCCTATCGATGATCCCCTCCCAATTGACGATCCCGTACCTCTAATTGACGATCCCATATCTCTTTCCCCCCCTTCCTCCCTCTTATCATTAACTCCTTCCCCATCCTCGTCCCCCACTACGTCTCGCACCCCCACTACCCAACCACCCAATCCCTTCCAACCTCGCCGCACTAGTCGTATCCCTACCCTCTCCAGCCGCATTTCGACAAACGATGGTCTTACTCCAGGTTCACGACTGTCTGCTGCCTTATCCGACGTCCGCTCATCCGCCGTCCGTCGTCAGGAGGAGAGGAGCAGCAGACGCGCAACCTCCAACAACGATCACACAACGGCCTTTATCTCCCTTTTCGCTCCTATACGTGACTCACATGACTTGATACCATTAGACGTACTCGGTGGTCACACACTCACCTCAGCCGACGAAGTACTCGCCGCCTTGACCGATGGGAGTGTTGAACCAGAAATCGACTTGGATGACGAACCGTCATGGAACAAAGCAATGGCGTCAACCGAACGTGAATATTGGATCGCCGGAGGCCGAGAAGAAATCAAGAGTTTGGAAGACTTGAAAGTGTTCGTCCTCGTCCCCCGCACGGAAGTCCCACGCGGCCAGCGACCCCTCAAGGGCAAGTTGGTATGCAAACGCAAGCGCGACGACGCTGGAAACATTACCCGTTATAAGGTCCGTTATGTCGCAAAAGGGTACGCTCAACGCTATGGGGTAGACTACGACAAAACGACGGCACCCACAGTCCGCCTGGAATCATTCCACGCACTCCTTCACGTCGCCGCAACCCTAAATTGGGATCTCCGACAATTCGACATCAAGACAGCCTTCCTTCACGGAGTCTTACCCGAAGATGAGACGATGTATATGGAGCAGCCGGAGGGGTTCGAAGAGAAAGGAAAGGAGGACTGGGTGATGAAACTGATGAAGAGTATATATGGGATGAAACAAGCAAGTAGAATCTGGAACCGAACGTTCAATGCCGCTATCGTGGGCTGGGGGTTCGAGCGCCTCGCGTGTGAGTGGTGCGTTTATCGGCGTCAATCTCCCACAGGAACCATTATCTTCGTGGTCCACGTCGACGATATCCTCGCGACAGCGTCCTCCCCCAACGAAATCGAGCGTTTTAAGACAGAGCTGACCTCCAAGTGGGAAATATCGGATCTCGGTGAGCCCAAGTACGCGCTTGGGATCGGCATTTCTCGCGACCGCAACCGCCGTACTATCTCACTATCCCAAACGGCCCTAATAGATCGCATAGTGGAGGAGTTCGGCCAGTCCGACGCGCACTCTGTGGATACCCCTATGGTCGCCGGTTTGCAGTTGCAACATCCCGACACATCACTGCCAACGCCACCCGACATCACTAGCTGGGCTTCACGCACTCCTTACCGTTCTTTGGTTGGAAGTCTAATGTACATCGCTGTCGCCACTCGTCCCGACATATCATACGCCGTTGGCCGATTATCCTCATTCCTTAACTGCTACCGACCAGAACACTGGAGTGCTGCCATACGAGTTCTTCGATATCTTAAGGCTACTCGCACCATGACCTTAGTGCTCGGCGGCGTTAATCAACTGCGGCTCATCGGGTACTCCGACTCTGACTACGCGAACTGTCCAGTATCTAGTCGCTCAGTTGGTGGCTATTGCTTTACGCTTGGATCGGGTATGATATCCTGGAGCTCGCGGAAGCAAGCAACGGTCGCAGACTCCTCGTGCTACGCGGAATACATGGCTCTACATGACGCGGCACATGAAACAATATTTCTCAGACAACTACTCGACGGTTTGAACCTTCTCCCATCCGGTCCATCCTCACTTTACTGCGATAATGACGCTGCCTCGAGACTTGCCGAAGACCATGTGTGGCACTCGCACACCAAGCATATTCGGGTCAAGTATCACTACGTCCGCGAACAAGTCCTCTCGGGGGAGCTGACTGTCCAACGCGTCAACTCGAAGGACAATACTGCCGACATTCTCACCAAGCCGCTCGGGCGTGTGGACTTCCTCCGCCTGCGTCATTACTTGGGACTCAACTTGGGGGATGGTATGCCTTAAGGATGAGGAGGAGCGGCGTTCCGTCATCACACATCTTCTGACCTCACACGATATTATTTTTCCTCAGACATCTTTTTATTCGGATAGCTTTCTCAGGCATGATTACTATTATTTACCTACTCTTGGATACGAACGTTTAGGACCTCGTTGACGAGGAGGAGTGTTGGAGTCTAGTGGTCACGCCACCTCGGCCCATCTTTCACGTGATCGGTAGCTTATACGCGTTTCGGTATTCGTACGTTCGGACCCTTAGTTCCTTCTACACTACGAGGACCTAAGGGTAAGTTTTAGCACGCCTATTACCTACCGCCCGCCGTTGACATATCGTAGTGTTACTTGGTTTAGGTGAATATAAACCTTAGTTCCTTCTACACTACGAGGACCTAAGGTGTTACTTGGTTTAGGTTTTAATACATTTTCCCTCACCCCCGGTCACCATTCGGCCCGGCTACGTGCGTGCTAAATAGGGCTGATGGTAAATCTCCTGCTATTTAGCACTTTATTTACTGGTATTTAGACGTCTACTAAGACAAAAAGAAGCTAGATACCGAAATAAAAAGCGCTCTTCCAAAAAAAAAAAAAAAAAAAAAAAAAAAAAAAAAGCAATCGAAGCGGGAGGCTTATCACCTGTTCACTACACTTGCTCGCGATCTCTCGGACCGGTATCCTTCGTTTAAATCCGCGCTGGGAAGGATCGTAAGGGACAACGCCTCGCTTCGAGTTGGCACACGCGACTACGATACCCTGTTTGAATCCCTTATCCTTGAACCGCTTAAGGACCTGCACATCGTCGGTCCTATTCTCGTTGTAATCGACGCCCTGGACGAGAGTGGGGATGCGACTGGTAGAACCGGATTACACACATTCCTCGCTAAAAACCTCATCAGACTCCCATCGAACTTCCGCGTGCTCATCACCTCGAGACCAGAGGACGGCATCGAATCTGCGATTGTTGGAGCGCCTTCAGTCAGGATCAGACACATGAAGGATTCCGAGCTAGCTGCTAGAACGCATGACGATATTCTTGCCTTTCTCCGGGAGAGGCTCCCTTCAGACGAGTTTACAAATTATGGCGACGCGCTGACAATAAAGGCAGAGGGATTGTTTCAGTGGGCGGCGGTTGCCAGTCAATTCATCCTAGATCCTCCCGGGCGCTTTGGTTATAGCAAGAAGAGGTGTATAAACTATCTTCTGACACCTGGTACGAATCACTATGGACAAGACCCGTTGGATGAGTTATACAAAGACGTCCTTGAAGGATACTTCACTGACCAAGAAGCACGGCTTCTATTCCGTTCTGTCGTGGGACAGCTCATCACTTCAATTGAACCCCTTAGTATCCGCTCTCTGACCACTCTGCGACGACACGCCGACGACGACGACGACGACGACGCCGTTGTAAGATTGCTTCGTCGCCTTGGCTCATTGTTGAGTAATGTCAATTCATCCGACGAAAACCTTCCCATCATTCCTCTCCATACGTCATTCCGCGATTTTCTCATATATAAAGAGAAGAGCGGTGGATTTTGTATCGTCCTTCGTGACGCTCCCCGTCAATTAGCCCGTTCCTGTCTCTGTTTATTGCTCAAAGACCTCAAATTTAACATTTGCAATCTCGAGTCATCATATCTTGCCAACAACGATGTCAAAGACCTTCGCACCCGCGCTGATAAACACATCCCACCTGCTCTGTTGTATGCCTGTCGTTTCTGGGACGATCATTTGGAATATATTGACTTCGCAAATGATCTGTTTGTCCAACTTCGAACTTTCTTTGAGAAGAAGTTTCTCTTTTGGCTGGAGGCGCTTAGCGTGACGAGTAACGTGCGTCTTGCTTCGCCAGCGTTGTCGGCTCTGAATGTATGGCTAGCGTCTAGTCACGGTGTGAGTAGAATCGTTGATTCGATGAGGAAGGCGAATACCTAATTGCTATAGTCTCAGCAGGTTTCCGAAACAGACCTTGAGAAGTTCAGGTCGTTCGTCAGTGATGCCTCTGTGTTCGTACGATATTTTGGGATGGCCATGGCAAAGAGTGCTCCCCATGTCTATCTTTCTGCCCTACCATTTGCGCCGACTCGTTCTCTTGTCTCTGCACATTATTCCAGCTTATTTCCTTGAATGTTACGCGTGGAACGTGGGCGGTTGTCTCAATGGCCATCATCGGAGATGGTGATTTCAAACGTTGGGGGTGAGATCCTTTCCATTGCATTCTCACCGGATGGCCAGCGCATCGTCTCGGGCTCAGACGACCGAACAATTCGTGTGTGGAACGCCACTACGGGAGAGATAGAGGCAGGCCCATTTACTGGACACAATGGTTCGGTCTTGTCTGTGGGATTCTCGCCAGATGGCCAGCGCGTCGTCTCAGGCTTGAACGATCAAACAATTCGTATATGGGACGCTACTACGGGAGAGACGGAGGCAGGCCCATTTGTTGGACACACGTCTTCGGTCTTGTCTGTGGCATTCTCGCCGGATGGCCATCGCATCATCTCAGGCTCGGACGATCGAACAATTCGTGTATGGAATGCCACTACGGGAGAGACAGAGGCAGGTCCAGTTACTGGACACACGAAGTCGATCTGGTCTGTGGCATTCTCGCCGGATGGCCAGCGCATCGTCTCAGGCTCTTCTGATCGAACAATTCGTGTGTGGAATGCTACTACGGGAGAGATAGAGGTGTCGCAACGCAGCGAGGTTATGGTTGTTCTGGCACACCACAGGACTCGTAAGAGACTGGGGTACCAGGTGCATACAAGCGCGTACTTAAATACGTCATAAGGACACCTTAAATACACATGAAAGGATGTACGGACACCCGCACACCGTTGGACATGAATAATCGTAAGCTAAGGATTGTACCTGATCAAACTAAAGTGATCGTGTTGTGGGACTTGGCCCGTGTCTCACCTCTACTCCCTAGAACGATGCCCGATGCCGAGATGACTCGCGCGTGACCACTTATTTCCAACATCTCCCCCTGATCAGGCAATCCACGACCACCTGGGAGAGACAACATACAACGCTGACACCGGCGAACTTCTGCTTCAAGCCGAGCCCAACAAGAGCTCCATGGAATCAAACTTCCATGCGTGGGAGGCCATTCTCGTACAGTAAACCCAAATCTCCTGTCCAGCCACATGAGACCTTGTAAGTGCTCCACTTAATCCTCTCCTCGAGCACGCCGTTGACTATCGCAGACTGTACACCAGTCCTCCAGCGTGATCAGCGCCAGAAGCGAAAGCAGCGGTTCAACGCACGTAGGAGGGAGAAGGTCTCATCAACAACTTATTTCCGGGATCTGCGTGCATCCCATAGCCACCTTAGCATGGTAATGTCCATTCAACTTCGACTCAAAGACCCATTCTGACACAATAGGTCTGCGACTGCTCTGGGAAGCCCACCATTGGCATCTCCCAAGTCATCGTCCATTCACACATCCTCCGCCACTCCTCCGCCTCCGCAGAGCCCATAGTCTCTGCACAGATGGTAGGAACTCTACCCACACGAGCAACATCAAGCGACTCCACGTGACCAAGCCGTTGACCACTCTGCACCACCTCAACCACGCCGATACAACGTGGACTGGGCACAGAGGCACGGCTCGAACGCCAAGACACAATCGCCATCTCACGCCGCAGCCACACACAGTTTATAGTGCGCGGAACACTACGACGTCGCGGCGCTGTGCGGAGCGCGGCACTTAGTTGCTCCGGTATGGAAAGGAGAGGAGCGAGGGCAGTAGGGAGTGAAGATGGAGTTTCCGGTCGCTCAGAAGGTCGCTCAGACCCAGGTCGTTCGGTATCAGGATATATTATACTGTTCATAGGAAGAGTTGTGTGCTACTGGCAATATAGGTGGCGCCTGCTGCCGGGTTAGGCGCAGCGAGTGCTGGACTTTGAACTATGAGGGCTTTGCGCGCTAAAGGCGCAGGAGACTTCGGTGCAGGACATTTCTCTCTTGCCTGCAGGAACGGGGGATTGCTCTCGTTAAACGTCACATCCCGGGACGATCGAATGCGAGAGTGGGCATGTGTGTTCCACAGCCGGTAGCCCATGGTACCCGGCTCATACCCAACGAGCGCTGCCTCAAACGGCACACGCATTCCACTTGCGACGCTTGTCAATAAGATGATATTTTAATACAGAAACTTTACAGAACAACGTGAAGCTGACTGTCAGCAGTAGCGGGCACATATACAAGTGCATTCGCCGCCTTCTCTGAAGCAGACTCGGAGTCACTACTGTCCGAGCTGGTACTATCCTCCTCCTTCTCCATTTCCGCCTCATCCTTTTTCTTCTTGCGGTAATTGCGCTCGGCATGCCCCTTCTTATGACAGTAGTTGCATGTTAGAATAGAATCATTTTTCTTCTTTTTCTTGCCAGCACGTGCCATATTAAGTGAGGCCGAAGGACCCAACTTCTGCCCTTCCTCATTCAAAACGCGAGCGGTAATCTCGCTGTACTTGAGGTTGGATGCAGGGCCAGAAGTGAGCAGGGTTGTGGCCACTACCTCGTATGATTCGGGTAGGGCGTTGAGGAGGATTAAACAATACTGGATATTGGAGATACCCATACCAGCATTGGATAGCTTGACACGAGCTTCATTTAGTTTTGCTAATTGAGGGGCGAGTGGAGAACCATCGTCCAGCCGGACCTGTGTGAGCTCGATCCATAAGTTGAAGATTGCAGTGCTACCAACACTGCCATAAGTATCTCTAAGTTGCTCATACTTCTCCTTGAATGTGGGGAAATCGATGTCCGACTCGACAATAGAATACACATCTGCCACGCAGTACAGACGCAAGTACGCCTTGGCCTTCTTCTGAATAGAAGCCCAATCGTCTGCATTGACTCCAGACAGAAGCATGGTGTGAGAGAGGATGGCGTCGACTTCATTGAGTTGTAGGAGAGCAGTGAACACTCCAGACCATGAGCTCCAGTTGTGACCGGAGAGAACTTTGAGCTGGGTGCCCGAGGGCATGTAGAGTATACTGTTTGCCGCTGCTTTGATGCGCGCGGCCGAGACGGGGTTGGAGCTTGAGGACGAGCCACCTCCGCTGGGACCACCGGAGCCAGAGCTACCGGAACCAGAGGGAGGTACAGGGGGCACAGAGGGTGTACCAGAAGACATAATATATTAATGGATGATTTCTATCGCTGAGGAGCGTTCAGCGACGAGTGCATGCGAAGACAAGGTCACATGACCTCCCCGGCTCATGTCACTGTAATGGCCAGAACGCTATCACGTCCTGCCTCCATGTGTGCGGCTTCTAACAAATAACATTAATACGACTACTACCCCACTGGAGGAGCGTGAGTTGTCATAGATGCGTATTATTTTCCCTATTTTTCTGTATTTTTACGGATTTATTTGGGCAAGATATAAGCGGCCAAAGTACTTAAGTTCCTTATCATTAGATATGATAAGATGGTTAGTCACATGATGCCAACATGTGCAACTTTGGGTCACGTGATCGTGGGATACATCATGTGATGTTATTTGACTGTGTGACAGTCTCGCCATTCTAAGACTTCTATTGTTATAGATAACAATAGCGCATGTGCTTGTTCTGATTGGTTAGAATCTTGTAGAATACAATAGAATGCTTACTATAGTAGTATTACGCGTTGTATTAGGATTTACTCAGCAGATAAGAAGGCCGCGTCATCATGTAGTCATAGCCGCTTAGTGTGCATCAGTCAGCACAATAGATAAGGGCTAATAATAGAATCGACGTGTCAGCGCTGTAGTCATGTAGTATTACTCAGTAGTTAGTAATCGACTAAGTGCAGTAGTATATAAGACTTGCTGTAGCCTCCTGAGTAGAACCAACTTGTCCTCTTGGTTTCTACTCAGGTGCACAATCCTCCCTTGTATTCTTTACTTCTTCTCCAATCTAACTTGTCCTCTTGGTTTCTACTCAGCCTGTCACTGCGTGAACCCCTTGTCTTGATCCTTGCATAAAGGATCTAAGTTGACTTACCCTCCGCGTCGTCCACAGGTTCTAGGCGTGATTTATCTCCGCCTAAGGCTTGCGTATCCAACCTCGGCTTGTTCGCTTTATTCAAATCTTTTGTCTTTTACCTCAAGTTGTAGCCGATTGGACTCCGCTACATGAGTGCGTGCCGAGCAACGCCATTATGCGACAAGATGCACTTGGCAAGACAACGCACTCAGAGGCGTCCATCCAGGGGTTCCATGTCAGGGAGGAGCCGCCCACAGCAGATTCCACGGAGACGCAGGTTCGAATCCCTGCCATCCGTGCTGTTTGGGGGAGTCCCTGATGCACGCTCGAGGTGCATGGAAAGGGAACACATCGGAACGGCGTGCTTATAGGGAGTGACCCCACTAGCAGAGGCCGAACCACTCGCGCCCTATGTAAGTACTACTATTAACTAGCGCAGCGCAGTTGTAACAGGCGCAAGGTCTGGGCATGGGTGGCCCGCCTGTGTTATACACCAAAACCACTCCCACTTAAGGGCAGCAACAGCCAACCGTTCGCTGGGCCTATAGCCGGACCAGGCTCCCCCAGCCCCGCCTAACAATCATGACCAGTAAGGCTGCATTGGGATGAAGACCCAGAAACTAAGAAGCTTAATACTAATGCGCACAGTGATGGAGGGGTCTCCCCGACACGTCTCCCCACGCCTGGGGTCCGTAGTGCGGGTCGAGCAAGGCGTGTTAGGCCCCAGCACGAGCCTCGAGACACTTGTGCCCCAACATGCAGAGGTGCACCCGAGTTGGAGAGGGATTTTAATAAAGTCAAACTCACAATGAGAGAACAGCAAGTGAGTCTTGTCTTAATGCAGATTACGGCGCAGGGCCCATAACCTGTCGCAACGCAGCGAGGTTATGGTTGTTCTGGCACACCACAGGACTCGTAAGAGACTGGGGTACCAGGTGCGTACAAGCGCGTACTTAAATATGTCGTAAGGACACCTTAAATACATGTGAAAGGATGTACGGACACCCGCACACCGTTGGACATGAATAATCGTAAGCTAAGGATTGTACCTGATCAAACTAAAGTGATCGTGTTGCAGGACTTGGCCCGTGTCTCACCTCTACTCCCTAGAATGATGCCCGACGCTGAGATGACTCGCGCATGACCACTTATTTCCAACAAGAGGTGGGCCCATTTACTGGGCACACCACTCCGGTATTGTCTGTGGCATTCTCGCCAGATGGCCAACGCATAGTTTCAGGCTCGGACGATCGAACAATTCATGTGTGGAACGCTACGACGGGAGAGGCAAATGCAGGCCCAGTTACTGGACACACAGATTCAGTATTGTCTGTTGCATTCTCGCCAGATGGCCAGCGTATCGTCTCAGGCTCGCACGATCGAACAATTCGTATATGGAACGTCACTACTGGAGATACAGCGGCGGGCCCATTTACTGGACACACGGAGTCGGTCTGGTCTGTGGCATTCTCGCCAGATGGCCAGCGCGTCGTCTCAGGCTCGAACGATAAAACAATTCGTGTGTGGAATGCCACTACGGGAGAGACAGAGGCAGGCTCATTTACCGGACATACGTCTTCGGTCTGGTCTGTGGAGTTCTCTCCGAATAGCCAGCGCATCGTCTCAGGCTCTTCCGATGGAACAATTTGTGTCTGGAACGCCACTACAGGAGAAATAGAGGCGAGCCCATCTATTGAACCCATGTCTCCGGTCTGGTCCGTGGCATTTTCGCCAGATGGCCAGCGCATCGTCTCAGGCTCGGAAGATCAGATAATTCGTGTCATGAACGCCACTACGGGAGAGACAGAGGCAGGCCCATTTACTGGACACTCGTCTCCAGTTTGGTCTGTGGCATTCTTGCCAGATGGCCAGTGCATCGTCTCAGGTTCTTACGATGGAACAATTCGTGTGTGGAATGTCACTACGGGAGAAATAGAAGCAGGCCCATTTACTGGACATGCGGATGCGATCAAGTCTGTGGCATTCTCGCCAGATAGTCAGCGCATCATCTCAGGCTCGCACGATCAAACAATTTGTGTGTGGAATGCTGCTACGGGGGAGACAGAGGCAGACCCGTTGACTGGGCACATGGATTTTGTCTTGTCTGTGGCATTCTCGCCAGATGGCCAGCGCATAGTCTCAGGCTCACACGATGGAACAATTCATGTGTGGAATGCCACTACGGGAGAGACAGAAGCAGGCCCATTTGCTGTGGACACGTCTTCGGTCTTCTCTGTGGCATTCTCACCAGATGGCCAGCGTATCGCCTCAGGCTCGGGTGATGAAACGATTCGTGTGTTGAGCACTACTACTGGAGAGACAGCGGCAGGCCCATTTACTGTACACACGTCTTCGGTCTTGTCTGTGGCATTCTCAAAAGATGGCCGACGCATCGTCTTGGGCTCTCCAGATGGAACAATTTGTGTGTGGGACACCACTATTGGAGAGACAGAGGCAAGCCTATTTGTGGGACACATAGATTCGGTCTTGTCTGTGTCACTTCCGCCAGATGGTCAGTGTGTTGTCTCATCAGGGCATGGGTCAATTCTTATTATGAACGCTATGACAGGCAATGCGGAAACTACGAGACACGTCGACTTCACTGACCACACCGTGATCAACAAGGAGGGATGGATATGTGGTAGTAATGGTGAACTCCTAATGTGGATCCCGCGAATACACAGGGCACATCTTCACCGCCTTGGTGTTATATGGGTTGCCGGCGCACATGAAACCCGCATTGATCTTTCTACTTTTGTACATGGACGGAATTGGACTTCTTGTATTGACTCCTAGATAGCACTGCTACAGCACCAGCAACCCGTCGTTTTTCTTTAGGCAGTCCGAAGTGTAGGATGATATACTAGATAAGATAAGGGCTCCTTGAGGCAGTACACATTGAATTCGAGATTCAGTCAATCACTGGCAGGTGTTCCACCAGGGTAACATGATTTATGCGACAACATCCGTCTGCTGCGATTTTGTCGAGCGGTTGAGGCATAAGTTGCAAAAAATAAAAGAACATAAACCCGTCTAACTTGCTGCTTTTGTGTTTTGAAACGTCGCCCCACCTCAGAAAGGCCAACCGCAGAAAAAAGAGCTTTTGGTTATTACGGTTCAGAACCATGGACATGATCGGGTTGTCGTTCTCGTCGTCAAACATTTGTACGTACAAGCTTGGACCATCAGACAAACAAGCAAGCAAGCATAAGCGACTTAGTAATAGGTAAATAAGAGAACACATGGGAAAGGAGGGAACAGTAAATGAGAGAGTACGAATAGTAGTATTGTAGCGGTTGTAATTACAGTAGCAACGAGCTCGTTACGCGAACTAGTGGATGGGGCCGACCTCCGGAATGTATAGGAAAAAAAGGAGAGGGAAAGAAGGCGGCGGTATATCACACGTTATATATCATAAAAGGTGCGGCTGTGTATGAACAAACGGCTTGATGAACAAAAAAAAAGTGAAGCAACGAGAGAAGGGAGACACGAATGTTACCGAACCAGCCGAAATAAATAAGATTTGTTGCGCGTCCTCAGCATGCAGAGGGGTGGATAGATTTCCAAATCCCGACCTTGTTGAATCACATTTTACTCTTGCCCAAAGCCTTCAGTCTCCCTACACAAACAAGCAAACCCCTGTGAGCAAGCGTGACCTACGAAGGGGAATCCAAAGGAAACGCACTCGATTTGGAAGTGGAATTCGCGCTCCGGGTTCTCACAGCCCTCGTACGACGGCGGGTCGAGGCAATTGAAGCATGTGTGGCTGCATGGGAGGCCGTTCGGGTCCACACTCTTCTCGATCGTAAAGCGTGCGCCGGCCGTCGCCGCCCTGGAGATCCTTGAAGGCGTTGACGGACACGCGTGAGGTACCTGCCGTGCCCCGCAGGCCGGAGCTCGACGACGACATGCTCGCCAAAGCGGTATTCCGTCACGGAGAACGTCTCGTCGGGCACGCTTGTTATATCATTCACCTTGTGACAGACTGGAAGAGACATCAGTCGAACAATACGACCACGATTACGACGATGAGCACGCACAATATCCAGGTAATCTATCGCTTCAAGGTCCTACAAATTCTCCTTCTTGTCGAGAACCATCTTATAGAAACCCGGCACGAAACATGCATTGAGGAACCGATGGTAGAATACAGCGAAGGCCGATGATGTGGCCGATGAGTTTGAAATAGTTGAGGTGCTCCGAGTTCACGCCCGAGGACAGGTTGCTATGTAGCGTGTAGTTGTCGTGCGCCAAGACCCGAGCAGCCGTAGCTCGGGTTGGATATCTCGTGTGAGAGGAGGAAGAACTACTCGTGGGAGACGCCGCCAGGTTCGAGCGCGTCGTCACCCTCAAACTTGACTATGACCCACTTGCGAAGTCCTCCGGCCGGAGACGCATGATCGCCGTGAAGCTGTCCTCGAGTACCTACCCGCGGCACATGCGCACGTCGCACTTGGCGTCGGCGATCATGCGCATCGCCGGCTGGCTTCGGATGCAGACGATCTTCGACCAAAAGTCGCCCCTCGTATGCGGCGCATCCGCACCGACCGTCAATGGCAGCCGCGGGCCGTCCCACATTGTCGTGTACGTGTTATGGTCCACGGATGTGTGCGCCACATCGAGGTCATGCGCACTTCCGGACCCGATGGCAGCGGACCTAGCGCGGTGCGGTTCGCGAGCACGGTCGTCGCCGCCACCGAAGCCGAGGTTGGCCAAGAGTCGTTCCACGCTGTTGTACGCGTGCAGGGCTCCTCTCATCCCAGGGGCAAGGGAACGTCGGTGTAAGTGCCGTCAGCGTTGGCTGAGTAGAGAAACGATGGAACGTGAGCGGCGGGAATAGGCGCCGACAGATCGAGGATTGGCGCGTCCACGTAGTGTTATCGGTATTGTGGTCGACGTCGTATTCGCACCCATGCGGGTTGTATCGGAGCTCCCATCTGGTGGGAGAACCCCTTCCACGGGTTGTGCAACCGGTGTGGGGGCCGGGCTAGAGCAGGGGCCAGGCCGCTGGGTGCTCAATATGGTGATGTGGAAGAGCAGTGGGTTCGGATGGACGCGGGTCATGCCGGGAGGAAGGGGGTTGACGATTGCGTGCGAGAAAAGGACAGGAATGAGATGGTTGTGGTGTGGGACATTAAACTGCCTGCGGCTGCGACTCGGTATTGTGTTGCTGGTGCCACCCGCGGAAGTCGATGAAGGGGGATACGCGCATATCGTAGAAGGACTGGGGGAGATCGAGCTGCTGAGCCACGAAAAATCTTGTCCTTCCGTATCGAGCGAGAATATGAAGTTTCGATGTACAATTTAGCGTCAGACCCAAGCTGGAGGCTGGGATGGTACAAACGTAGCATGCGAATTGCGAGAATTTTTTGAAGGGGCAACGGAGGTCATCACGTGGATTTACCGCAACCAGACTGCAACTTGAACCCCCCATTCTATTGTACTAGTCCCCTTCGTTTGATTGAGGTCATAAATACTGCCTGGATAGTGAACATGTCAACATAAACTTGAACTGGCAGTACAGTATATGAATCTGTTGATCCCAGCCTGGACAACACCCTTGACAGCTGTGGGAGTAGTTCAACTTGGAATACTTGGATGACGCGGACAGCGCGTGGTTACAGTAAGGTGTATCTCACTAAATTTTTGCTTCCACGGTTCCACCTCATAAAATGGAGTCATTACCGGCTACGCAACTGGAGAGCGTTATCTAGGAAGGAAATAGCAAAGCCAACCGCGCTCCCGAATGCTATTACTGGGTGCTGCCGTGAGGTCCCGATGACAAGACAGATTCTTGAGAGTGATAGACAAACAAGCACGACAGAAATTCAGTGGTCCCAATGTCACGGTGAGGCCTAATTCTTATACTGACTTCAGTAGTTCGCCGAAACGACCAATGTCAAGACCAATGCCAGATCATATGCACGATCCACGGACTTTCCTTGAGACTTTCCATGAATTGGGGCCTTTCTCCCTCGTTCCCGAATAACGGTACCTTCGTGCAGCAAAAGTAGGAACATCCAAGGCGAGCAAGGACCCGAAGATTGTGCTAATCGCACGATGTCACTGTTTTACAATATATCGGCCTGGGCCTGATCACGAGTAAGCACGAGTAAGTAACTCCGGACGCAATTGGGCAACGGAGGTCATCACGTGGATAATTTGATTTTACCGCGGCCAGGACTGCACCGTGACCATTCTACTGAGGTCCCCTTCGTTTTATTGAAGTCATGAATACTGCCGGGATATTGACCACGTCAACGTAGGCTTGAACTGGCAGTATTTTTTTTTTTTTTTTTTTTTTGAAACTGTTTGTATTCCGGGGCAGTACAATAGTACAAGGCCGGTCTTGTCTACTCTATAAACATAGACAAATTTGAGAATCGTAGTGTCCCGAAACCTGAACCCCAGTGGGAAGTCTGTAGTTTTGGGTAGATTTAATTCGACCGTTGTCGATATTGTCGCCTGTTATTGACAATCGTTAATCCGTTCGTAATACTATACGAAAACTCGATAAAATTCGGTTATTTACAATTGCCAGCGACAGTCTCGTAGTAAATTGAATAAAAACGAAATACCACAGATTGACCGAACCCGAAATCACCCAGATTGTAACCCACCTAAATCGACTATTATCGAACTATTATCGAACTGTTCTTTTATTCACGTTTCCCTTCAATAAATTCACACCGATCGATCAATTTCAGCCGTTAATCATAATTACAGGGCATTTATACGAATGCGGCAAATTGGATACATGTACATAGAACATACGATGAGCAAGACGACAACAAATGATAGCAGAGCAGAACAAGGGGTCCAATCCCTACAAGCCAGGAAAGCTGACAACGCAATGAAACAAGTCCGAGAGTCTAGAGAGCCGAGCGCGTGAAAGGGGGTTGGCAGTGAGAGGATATATAGTGGCTTGTCACCTAGTTCGTGTTGGGCATGTCTTTGGCCTTCTTCGCAGATAGTTTGGCCTTCCTCTGTGAAGGTAGTGTTGTGAGCAGGTCTGATGTGAACGCAATAAGTACTCACCGCGGTGACTTGTGCAATGCGCTGTTCCTCCTTGAAAGGCTTAGGGGTGGTGGGGGTCAGAGTGTATCCCCGCGAGACAGTGGCTGAGTTTGCGCACCTCCTTTTGCGCATTAGTAAGGGACTTGAAGTAGATGTCGAATTCCGAGAGGAGGCCTTGTCCCCCAGGTTGGCGTTCGTTCCAACGACACATACATATGTTTCTAGTCCAACGATCGCTGTCATGCCGTGTCGAAGGTGAACAATAGATGACATACCTTATAGAGTTGTTCTTTGTGGGTACTGGCCATTGCATCCACTTTCTGTTTCTTATTCGCTGTCGCCGGTGCGTTATTGTCAGCCTTTCGTTTCTTGGTCTTGGTCTGGTCAAGGTATGAGTCGGAGGAGGTCGTGACAGGAGATGGACCAGGCATTGTGATTGTTGTGGTTGGGGTTGGCACCATTAGGTCGTTGTGGCTCCATGGGTTGCTGGGTCTAGAACGGAATCTGCGGTAGCTCCCATGTTAGTGGCATTTGTGGAAGTGCTGATTGAGGTGGATGGCGCAGGGGCACTGCAGGTGGTACTACGTGAGCTGTGACTCGGTTTACGGATAAAGCGACGTTACAATGGATCAATGAGAGCCGATGTTGCTGAAGTGCATATATCCACGGACTGGAACGGGAATCTTATCAACCTGAGCGATGACCTAATTGGTGGAGGCTTACCGGACCCTCTGACAGTGTGGGCGTATTCTGGGTCCCCCAAGCCGCTGGGTCATCTGCACTGCAGTCAGTGTCTACATTGCTGTCCTTGTTATGCTGTTCTGGGTCTTCCGCATCAAGATCATCGTCGCTGCTCTCTATGCCTGCATCGGGAGCACTATTGTCCTTGGTACGCTTAAGGGGATCGTCGTCGTTGGCCTTGGTGTGTTCACTGGGATCATCGTCGCTGTCCTCAACGTGGTGTTCCCCTGTATAAGGATCATCGTCTTCCATTTGTAAAAGATTTGGGTTCTTGAGGACTTGTTTACGGCGCTCTTTGTTGCACTTGGTCTGGTCCTTGTCTGTGTCGGTGGAGTTCTTCTCCATCTTTGGTGGTAGGTGTTTGTTCCTATACCAGGATGGGTAGGACTTCGTCGACCACTCCCGGAGCTTCCATTCTCCGTCGTCACACAGAAGGAGGAATTCATGGGCCTTGTCAGTGAGCATTGTTCGCGAGAAGTAATCCCATGCGTTCTTCGAAATCTTACCAAACGTCTCTGGAGCCAGTCCATTCTTGTCAAGGGTGCGCCACAGCATCCGTGCCTTCCGGCTCATCTCAGCGACTGCAGACTTGTCGACTGGGGTGCCATCTTGGTTCTCTAGGTAAAAATGTGCTGAGTGATCCTCATCATCGTCGCTTTCTCGGGGTGGGCGCCCTCGCTTCCGCTTGACCTGAACCGATGTTGCTGTGCCATCTGTCTCTCCTCGATTCTGTTTCCGTGTCATGCTGGTGTATTCTCTCCTGCACCCAGTAGTTGAGCGCTGTGTTATCTGTTCGGAGCTTGAGTGCTTGTTTTGGTGGGAGGATCTCCGACGAGATGCTCAAGAAACCACCATCACTCGTGTTTTTGTTGTCATGATATTCTTTGGCAAAAAGGTGAAGTGCTTCCCTGGATAGCACAAGTCCCGCATGTAACCAGGTCGATATAGCACGTAGATACACTTACTTGAGTGTCCTGTTTTCCACTTTTAGGTCGCCGTTCTCTCTTGTCTGGTTGGCGATCGCTTCTTGGAGCCTCTCGATCTCCGTAGCCCTCTGTTCGGCGATCATCTTGGTGCGTAAGAAATGTCCGTTCACTTCGAGCATCTTTTCTGATGCATTTGCGACTACCTCCGACAAATCAGAAGACTGTGACCCATTAGTTTGTGTATGAAGCTCAGGAGTGGATGCACATAGCCTCCATATGTACTTGCACCGGTATGCAAGTGAGGGTCTATGTTACTTGGAAAATTAAAGGACGCGTGTGCTACCATGAGGGGCTTGATAGTGGGTGTCAAGAAAATCGAAGATATGAATTCCAATGCGTATGAGAGCGGTGAGTTTGGCTATTTTTGTCTTCCCCATATAAATACACTAAGTCATTACCTTGCAGTCATTATTGTCACCCTTCGCCGTGTATTATGTCTTCACATGACAAAATCCCGACTCGTTTCTTATCCACCGAGGAAGCTCTGGCCATCCGGACTCTGCACGAGGCAACTCTACAGGACCTCATATGTGCGAAGAATTATGCTATCTTGCATATTCTACACGAGTGCAACGAACTCTTGCGTGAACGGTATGTCCTTTTTTATTCTCGGACTTCCCACTGGGCTCATCTTAGTATCCTCAAGAAACTCCCTGCACGGAGATGACACTGAGTTCCCTCAATACGATTACATCAGCCCTCCCGAAGACAGTACACTTCCGTATACTGCCTTGTGGATCGACGGCAAGTGTCATGTCCTTCAGTTCCGTGTGAGTAGGCCATCATGGGCCCGGTATCCTGTTGATGTGAGTACTCTATTTCGTGACTCTTTCTCCCGGGCTTATCGTATGTAGAGGCGTCAATTTGATGTCAGCACGCAAACTGAAGACGCTGACACTACTCTTGCGGAGATCAACCCTCTGGATATAGACGGCAAACCAAGCGACGAACACATGGACAGAAAAAGGAAGCTCTCCAATTAGGTACAGACATTGGACACTGACAGCGACGACGATCTCGTGGCGATGAGCGGCACTTCTCATGCCTACCACTCCTTTTCTCTACTCTTTAGTCTATGTATGTAGTACAGGCCGCCTTTGTAATTAAGTCACTAGTTCTGGTCTGAATAGAGAGATTTCACGTCACCACTTCCAGAAAATACCAAATAACGATTTGTATACACAACAATGTCCGACATTATATATACAAAATATCTACACACCGTCGTCGTCATCATCGAACAGACCACCGTCGGAGAGGGGCGCAAGCTCAATATAAGCGTGCCGCATGAGGGAGAACTTCCCCGTCTCTAAAATGTGACCATCTTGAGTTACTTGCATATCTGGGAACATGGAGACGACGGAGAGTATAGATGTGACTGGCACGACAACAAGCCCTTCGGGTCCTGCCAGTTTTTCACAAAGATAAACTGTACTGCTAGAGTCTGAAAGAACATCGGCATCTGGAAGAGAAAATAGAGAAACCAATGCCAGGGGGTGCCGAGTATCACCAAAGCGAATACAGAAATAAAACCGTACGTTTCCTATGCGCATGGTACCATTGTGAATGAGCTGTGTTGTGATTGTTAACACCGGGAATGGACGCTATATGTAAAGTAGACTCACCTCAACACAGGATGTTCGACGATATTTGCCAGAGATGCTGGACTCGTGCCAAATTGAACGCGCCTTCTGTCCATTAGGAAGTCGCAGTTTGGCCCATTGACAGATAGCGTTTGGCCACGAGTCTCTATTCGGCCATCCCTGCATGTTCCAATACATCTTAAGGGCACTGTACTCATCTTCCATGAGCGGCGAGGGATATTCCTCGCAACGTGGTACGAAGGCATATCCACGGGCCTCTTCAAATTCGCGCGTGGTGTTTGATTGCGAAGAACTACCGCCAACTTCAAATTTGATACGCGGAAACCGAGCACATAGTGAATTGACTTGTGCACGTATGATAGCCCACTGTGTCAGGTTCGCAAACATGTCGCAGTCCTGTCGTATTTCCCGACCAAGGTTTCCAATTGCGGTCTCCAGCGTCCACTGAGCATAGCATGCCAAGGGTCCAGCCCGAAAAGTCTCCGGCCCAATATGAGTTAAGAGATGCACGCTTTGACGCACAAAGTGCACGCGTGCCTCCATATGCTGATAATAAAGCTCTTCAAACTCATAGACGAATTCCATGAGCAACTGATGACCACGGAGAAGGTCTTGATGATGTATAGCGTGGCGCTGAAGAATATGAATACCGGCAACTAGCTTGCAGAAGTTGAGCCAGTATTTGCGAGGGAGGATATGCCGGAATAAAGTGGGACCCAGACCATAGAGATACTGTTGGAACTCCCAAGCCTTATAGCCAGTATTTAGCTTCTTAGCAGGGTCTCGAGGAGCTCGTCCAAACGACGAGGGGATGAAAGGCACCGCCCTTACAACAGTTTCCCCATGCGCGTTCCATAGGGTGTTGTTCTTGTAGAAAACGGCCCAATCCCATGTAGACCTGTCATCTGGTTCGAAGACATTGAGTTTACCGGTCCAAAGCTTCAAGAACAAGTCAGGGTCGTTCAGTACAGTCAAGTGCATGATATCCATAGTGAATATATTTGGAACGGGGAGTGGTTGGTGGGGGAGACCACTGAACAGGGTCTGTTTGCAAAGACCCACGTCAAGCCGGCGAGCCCTATAGTCCGCCTGAGTAGTGGCTGAGAGCAAGTACTTGAGATGCCTTGTATACTTTTAAGGGAGTTCGCTACGATAGACACCGAGATTGTTTGCGCTCACGTCAGGATGGGCACACCCTGTAACTTCGTAGTTGTCACGGACTGACCAAGACACTGACACATCAGTTATGACTACGATGGTCAGCGGTAATTAGTCATGGACTACTTGTATCAGTCAGCAGTGGAGCGCTTTATCACATGTTGTTACGTCCCGGACTGTTTAATTTTATTTTCTTAGGCTCTATTCTTTGTCTGGACTCTGCATGACTCTGAGACGGGTCATGTGATTACTTTACAGCTGCGCATGACCATGGGATGGCATGTGCTTTTTACTTTATGACTCGGTGTGCCTATTGTCCATGGCACGTGACTCTTTATGACTAGAGGGCCTTATTGTCCTCTAGCTCATTGTTTGTCTGAGGTGATGCCATAGCGAGTCATAGACGAGCTATGACTTGGGACACTTATTGTTCCCTGTGACCCATTGTCCTAGTGACTCTATTGTCCTAGTGACGGCTATTGTAGTCGTGACTCTATTGTCCATAGATACTATAAGTACTAGCCAGTATGGGGCTGTAGGCCTCAGACTTGACTTCTTGTACCATACGGTATATTGAACATAGCAGTCTTTGAACCCCTCCCCTCTGTCTGATCTGCTTAAAGGTCTTCTCTAAAGTCATCTGACTTGTGAGGTGATCTACTCGTCATCAGGAACTCTCTAAGTCCTCTTTGGACTTAGGACTCGTAACTCACACATGACCCACCTTAGTGTTTTGTCAGCGGACTAGTGTTGACCTTTACCCACGCCGGGTGAACGTCCCTACTGTGACGTAACACATGTAAGATAGTACGACGACTCATTCCTAGGATAGCTGTACTAGGGTTCGAGCTAGTTACGCTATTGGTTACTTTACGATTCGGGAGGAGCTTGAAAGCCCTTGTCAACTGTATATAAGTGTTACGTCCCAATTTTATTTTCTATTTTTACTTCTCTTT
>WTXK01000479.1:0-33693 GCA_025769895.1 Lactarius psammicola | reverse complement strand
CGGTAAAAGGGGTTGGTGTAGAATACACGGCGACGTATGGATCCACTCGATCGTTCGCTCGCAATCTGGTTTTCTAATCAGTAATCCCGACGACGATGTGTAGAGAACTAACTATACCTCTGTGCGCCAATATTTACCATCCCTATCCATTCAAAATAAACACTGGCCCTCTCGTTCCAATCTTGCAGCGCGTCGTTATGGGCATCAACTTCTGACGTAACGGCTTCGCCCTGTGATAAGTCATGGCGTCCGATACGACTGCCGAGGTTGGGTGGACATGCGGACGCGGAGGTAGAGCGGATGTAGGGACGCATATATTTTGGAGGTGCTGGACGGCGGCCTTATCTTGTGGAGCCTGGCGCGGGAGGCTGAAAGTGGCCCCGTCCCTTTGTCTGCGATCGCACGGGTCACCTTCAGAACTTGAGAAGAGCGCGGGAAAGGATATACCGGGCCTGGAGATATGGAAGGCGAAATCCCACTGCCCTTCTCCAGATTCTTCGCGGGACCGGTCCCATTGAGCGAACGAACCGAGGATGAAGTCATGGCTTCGGACATTTGTATTCGGTGTGCCCATCGAGACATTGATGACTGCCGGCAGTGGAATCGCGTGAAATCGTAAGCTATGTATATCGGACATACGGTGCTGCTCTGGCGCCGCCGGCATGTACGACGAAATTTTGACACCAGGCAGACCTAGAGCCTCGAACGTTTCCTTGCCGGCACTAAGGACGATGTTTCCCTCCCTGCTGGACCATGCATCGGGGAGGAAAGCACCAGTACTGGCGACGTGTAGATCGCTTCCGCACTTTTAATTGTAACCGCAGACAAAAGTACGACTAAGCGCACCCGGAAAGACCAGGAATCTTGGGTGCATGCATGAAGGGTCTGGTATATCTCGGACAGCGGAGCACGCGAGGTACAGTAATCAGTTTCGAGCTCTCTGAATGCTGCATCGAGCTCGTGGTTGAAAGGAAAGACGACGTCGACCTGACTTCAACGCGCCTCGACATGAGTAGCGACTAGACTTGACGATGTAGTAGATCATGCCTGGTGAACGAAGGGTCTGGAGATACCCAGTTCGAGGAGCTTGTTGGAGGGTAAGTAACCAGTTGAGATCACACTAGTGCGTTTCTCAAGCTGAGACGGGGCCATCCCTGACAGGATGCAGCACAATATTAGGGTGGATGGTACCAGAAGCTGCGCCGCTGAACGAAGCGGATTTCACCGCGAACCTGGTGCTCAAGCCTTACTTACAGTAACGGCCTCACTGGCAAGACTTAAAACAAGTTCCCCTTGGCCACAAACGATTAAAGCATATGATAAGATAGACTACATTTTCTGTGCAGAAGTCGTGGCGATGCTTGAGGGGGAAAGTAAGTTACAACACTCCCCGACTTCAGCGTTTCAGGACTTCAGTCAGCAAGCATGCACGGCGCCATATCGTTAATGAATGGTAGGTATTGGCCATTCGGGCGACGCAATGCCCTACGCTACGCACTGACTGCGCTCTCGTCTAGTCTATCATATGAACGGTCTCGGTCTGAGGAAAAGCAGAGGAAAAGCAAACTCCCTGACAGGCCAATATTCATTGAAGGACCGTTCCGAGTCTACGAATGTGTGTTGACGCATGCTTCGAATATCTGACTTTTGAAACGCGATCCTACTAGAAGTTCCTCGTCGATGAACCTCCTCAAGTGTCCCGAGTCTCTGCACCACCTTACTCTTGGTTGGTTGAAACCCCGAGACATTAGCCCGATTATAGTGATCTTGTTCTGTCTCCGAAAAAATCGCGATCCTGGGCATTCGAGAGCACTACAACAAAGAGCTCACATATGTTGATTTTGCAATGATCCCGTCCGTATTGCCTAGAATTATGTTATCGATCAGCCGTGTCCGGCCAAACCACACCGCTCCACTCAGGATGACTGGAGCGCCGTCGGGTCGCTGTACTTGTTCATCGCCCACTTCCTCGAAGGTGTCGGAGTCGTTCATTTTGACGTAATCTACCCAGATCTCGACACCGTGCTTCTCTCCTTCATCCTTGGCTGCTTTCAGTCGTTCAAGTGCGTGTCGTACGGCTTCCCGCTTGCTTTCCCCTCTAGCCCATGCGAGTGCGGCTTCCTGAAGGGCCAAATAGAATACGGGAGCTCGTTGGCGCTCGGTAGCGGTGAGGTATGCATTGCGCGAAGAAAGAGCGAGGCCATCTATGGGGTCACGCGCGGTAGGATGATGTGCAACCGACTGGGCGTGGGGTGAGGGATGTGCAGATCGCCAACAAGACGGCGCAGGAGGAGCGCTTGTTGAATGTCCTTCTGACCGAAGTACGCATTTGTTTGGCTGGTAGCGGATGAACACTCGTCTCCGATATTTACATCAGGTGTAGTGCGCACTTGAATGATATTAAAAAGCTTGGTCACAACAGTGGCGACGCCTCTGAAAAAGGCTGGCCTGCTGCGTCCCTCCATCTGCTCCCCGTAACCCTTGACCTCGACAAATGTGCCTTTTTGTTGAGCGACGTCTTGACTCACCCCAGATGGGTACATGTCCTTTGCCGATGGCACGAATACAGCGGAAGGCGTGCGCGGTGAATAAACGCCAATGGGCTGGTATTCGAGGGCCGAAAGAAGAGAAAGGTCACGCGGAAGGGTACGTGGGTATGTCGCAAGGTCTTCATGAGGCGCAAATTGCGTTGGGTTGACGAAAACCGAGACAACAGTCAACTCGTTCTCCGCGAGCGAGCGTTTCACTGAGGGTGCATCAATCCGTCTGCATTCTGTTATGGAATAAAACACACGTACCAAGGGACAGGTGACCATCGTGTAGAGCCCCCATGGTAGGTACGAATCCCACAGATTTCTTGTCGTCAAACGCTTTATACCTCCATGATCTGTAGTCATCGATAGTAGTAAAAACATGTATGTGTGTGGGCTGTGGAGGATTTGATTCCTGATCCTGTATAGGATCGGGCCCCTTATTAGGTGTATTAGGCTGCTGAAGAGCAGTTAGGGGCTCATCTTGGCCATACTCGATCTGGATGGTGTGCCGCATGTTACTGCGCACGCTACTGGTGCCATCGACGGCGGAGATGGAGGTGGAATCAGACATCGCCCAGCGAACCCTAACCCATGATTGGGGTTCTATGTGATCTCAAAGTTGACAAGAGTTCGACGACAGTCGTGCGCTACCGATTTTCCTCCACACCCAGGCACCGCCATCCCATCTTCCATGTCTTCTTCGGTGTCACGTTTTTACCGATCTCCGACCTTCTTTCCTTCGCTGGGTGTGTCGGGTTTTTAGACAAGAGTGGACTTGGCTTACACATAAGAGAGTAATAATTACACCGTTTGTGTCACGACAGGTGACAGCACTCAGGAACGCTCGCCACACTTCATGAAGAACCACAAGGACGACCCCGTCGCGATTGCGTGCGCCTCCGACGGATGGACGACAGTGATGATTAATACTAAGTTTAGACACGCGATTTGCTCCCACTGATCTCACCGGGCCCGGCTGAAAGATGGCCGGTGCGGGGTCAATCAGTTTATTTAAAAACACTGCTACGTCGACCGGAAAGTCGTCAAAAGATGTCTCTAAAACACTACACACAAATCGTCCTCAATGAGCGTCCCGTCGCAGACATCATGCCTACCACCTTCCGTACCGAGAAGGTGCCCTTCAGTCTCAAGCCTGGTGCGGGTGAAATCCTCGTGCAGATCAACTGGCTTTCACTCGACCCTGCTATGCGAGGCTGGTTAAATGATACTAGGAGCTATGTCCCCCCTGTTCAAATTGGTGAAGTCATGCGATCTGCTGGTTTGGCCACCGTCGTGGAGGTAGGTGAAGGTTCTAAATTCCAACCTGGTGATGTTGTGCAGTGCATGCCTGGTGAGTCACCTCAATACCGATACTCGATCGGGAACTGTGCTTATGAGTAGGTTGGACCGAGTTTGCTGTCCTGAAAGAAAAAGACGCACGAAAACTTGAGTGAGCACAGTCGATCTTGATTTTGGTTACAGGCCAAGAAAGACATGCTAGGATCCCACCAGGGGCCCAGTCACTCGACTTCTTAGGGCCATTGGGAGCTACCGGTGCGTAGCTTACAGCGTTTCCATGAACCCTCATATAATTCGACCACTTCAGGTGGTTTAACGGCTTATTTCGTATGTTGTTATTGTCGGGGGTACACCTGTATGCTACTAATTGTGCGAGCCAGGGTTTGTTGGATGTTGCAAGGATCAAGGCTGGTGAAACTCTCGTAGTCTCGGGGGCTGCCGGCTCTGTGGGTTCTGTGGCATGTCAAATCGGCAAAATATATGGCGCGAAAGTCATTGGAATTGCTGGCTCAGACGACAAGTGCCGCTGGCTCAAAGAAGAGCTCAAGATAGACGCAGCCCTGAACTATAAGAGTCCAACGTTCCATAGTGAATTCAAGGATGCAGTCGGATACCTGGATGTCTTCTTTGACAACGTCGGCGGCGATATACTGGACCTTGCCTTGACAAGGTTGAAAAAGGGGGGCGCGCATTGCTTTGTGTGGTGAGTCATGCACAAACAGTGGTCGAGGTCACGGCCGTGATCACTGATATCATTCGTTAGGTGCCATATCCCAGTACAGTGCGACAATCCTAGTCTGTACTTGAACCAGTTATTGACGGTCACGTCCTTTAGACGCACCCAAGCCAAAGGGTATCTCTGCTTATCTAAATCTCATATCTCAACGTGCTAAGATCGAAGGCTTTCTTGTGTAAGAGTACGACCTTCCTCCTTCCGGCCACTGACTGAGAGCGCCACCTTTCGTAGTTTTGACTACGTTGATCGCTATCCCGTGGCTATTACCGACCTCAGCAAGTGGATTTCTGAGGGTCGTATAATTCGCAAGTTCCACATCGTCGAAGGGTTGGAAAAGGCACCAGAGTCACTCCCCCTGCTCTTTTCTGGAGGAAATACAGGAAAATTGTTTGTTCCTTCGCCCTCTTATCTCCATATCGTTTCTCTGATGCGTTGGGTTTTTTAGGGTCGTTCGCGTTTCCAGCCCCGATGCGAAACTTTAAACAAATAGCAGTCAATATCTATCACGACTACCCGAGGCACCTATTCCAACTGATCCCTTCGACGGGGAAATTTTGTCACTATGTATCATATCGTAAGGATCTGTTGGATGTTCGTCAAGATGCAAGCAGTGTCCCAAGTCTGCGATCTGTTTATCAGTAGCACCTCTCCCTCTATAAATTACATCGTGTAAAAGTAGAGGCACTCTGAAATTAAAAAAGTGTAGAACCGAGGTTCTCATTGAGAGTGCCTCCTGTCTCGCCTTGAACATCGTTTAAATAATGCCTTCGAAATGCCCGACGTAAATCTAATTCACATGCAGTTCCGTCTTCGTCCGCTTCCTCCACTCCCGATGCCATAACTGCCATTGGTCCTCGGTACCACTGTCCGGCCACACTGCCCAGCCATCTCGTATTCGAAACCACGTGGATACGGGATTCATCAAAAGGAATGCTCGCGCCTTCCCAAGCAAAGAGTTTGGTCTCCGAGTTGGGATTAGTTCCGTGATGGTATAAAAGCCGAGACCAAAACTGATGCCCATGGAAGCTCCCCAGAGTATTTGTGCGACGGAATGGTAAGATAGATAATACCTCCGGAACAGGCGTGTCAGGCTGTATACAACCAACTTTGATCTCGCGACGATTCGTACCTTGAGTAAGCAACCGTGATCGCCCATGTGACGATTGCAAGATATACGGAGGCCTGTGTGGCCTGGTCGACTATCCGATAACCACTCGGCCCGAACTTGTGTTTGAAGTGCAAATGGAGAATCAGGAAAGTCGCAAAGTACCCCATATACTGGCTGTGAGAAGAGGGAAAGCCGTAGCCGTTACCCACGCTACCTAGTGGAGTAACGTCACGTCCGTTTTAAACACTTAGTAGGTCCTTGGACGTCATCACGTACCTGGGGGACGTCCTTCCTTCACTAGGCGCTTGACCACAAAGTTGAATCCCTCACAGCAGAACTGGCCGACCCACATATTGATGATGGTAATCTCACGCGTGAAGACGGCAAGGACAGCATACGAAGACTGCTTGTTGTTAAAACATGCAGCATCAAGCTTGACGAAACTTGACACTTGCCATCAGAAGGATCGGAGAAAGGGTGATGAGAGCCATTGCGAGAGCAAAGTAAGAGGACGAATCGTCTACACCATAAGGTCAACGTTCATAGAGAAACGAGAAAGCCTCACAAAGAACATGTGTAAGATCCAGGGATGCAAGAGACATCCTAACCCAAATGTACCTCCAAGAAATCACCAAGCCTTGATGGCTGCAAATCTAGAGTTGGTTGCTTGTGCTGAGCGCTAAGAAGCGACAAATTCAACGTGAGCACTGCCAGCTGGGCCCAGCCGAGTACTGGCTCAGTGGACAAACCCGCACGTCTGCCTAATTAGGTCATGACCTAATCGAGCCATGGCTCAGCTAGCCGAGCCGGTTTCTCAGCTCGGGCTGGTTCAGCCGACTCAGCCATTTTGAGCCGGGCAGTGGCAATTCTTAGTTTCCATTCTGGGAAAACTATCTATTGTCCGTGATGCCCGCCGCCTCAGAACATGTGCAAAAATGCCGCTTCTCCAAAAAAACAAAGACAAAGGCCAAGATACTGGAAAACGCGTTGATTGAGATACGTAGTGTGTCTGAGTCGGCCCTGAGTGCTGAGCGTCGGGGACCTGCAGGACAACCGACGTGGTTATTCAAAAACGAAAGTTTGTCTGTAGTTATAGCACGCCCCAACATTGAATGGTGAGGTGAGATCTTGGGTGAGATGATTTTACAGTAAACCCTACTGCCGCTTTTTGAAAAAGGGCCTGACGTTTCAGTGTACTGTCGCTTCAGACTGTTCTGACCACGGGCGGAAGTTGAGTACTTTAATTCATTTATATTCCGGAGCATTTACCTGAGACACAGGCTGGTCGGCCGTCACGGGTAGCCATTGAGACGCAACGCCTACGTATATCAGCGAGCCTTTCAACGAGTGAGTCACCGGTCATCCGGGTCTCGTTTACCCTCCGGTTCCTCATGATATTGTGTCCTACCTGATGGCTTTCGGGTATCAAATGCGTGGTTAAGAGTCCCATTTCTTTCATCACCCAGACTTGTTGGCGTTCGTCATCGTAGCCATGTCCTTACTTGTTCAGCTCTCGAGCATCATCCGACCCCTTCTTACGCTACTAAACGACACCGTCGAGACCACACAAGATAGCACATTCACGAACACAACTCAAAATGCAACGGCGTCGGATGCACCCTTGCAAATGCCGACCGATTTCTCCTCACTGATGGCGTTCATATACTCTATATCCGCCCTTCGCGACTACTTCAAGCTCATTGTCCTCGGTGGCGCTCTGGAGACTCTTCGTCGTGTTTATTCGGCTTCTTACTCGAATCTCGTGGGCCGGTTCTTCATCACGGCGACCTTCGATAATGAAGACATAGCGTCCGGTGAGCAGCCTTTTCCCTCACGGCTAATTCGCCCGACTGATTCAGGGTTCAGACTGGATGACGTTCTGGCTTTCTTCTCTTCCTCAGTGGCGCCAATTCCGAGACGTCTCAGTCAGCACTGTGTATGGTATGGGCGGAGATGCTCTAACGCTCTTCAAGAATGAGGACGAACACCTGCAACCACAGGGACAACGATCTATCCGATATCTACCCGCTTATGCCACAAGTTATGGGATGTGGTATAAGGGTAGATATGTCACCATCTCTCGGGTCAAGGAGGAGAGTCGTTGGGGCGACGACAAGTCGACCCTGACCATCACGTCCGTATCTGCGACTTATATCTAGCAGCCTCTTCTCTGAAACCTCTCACAGAATTTTCTCTCGTGATCGCTCTATCCTTGACACCATGATCCTTGAGGCGAGGGAGAAATGGATGTCCGCGAGAAGCGACAAGATCGATATTTACGCCAGTGAGAGGTTAGTTCCGTAATCCTCAAGGAAGCTATCCATTGATGTTGCCTGCTAGTCATGGCGATTGTTGGAACCACATTGCTTCGCGGCCCAAGCGTCCTTTGAATTCGATCGTGCTGGATGAAGGTACCAAGGAGCTGCTTCTCGGTGACGCCCGTGACTTTATGAATAGTAAAAAGTGGTATACTGATCGAGGTATGTCTCGTCTTGTTTTTGATTCCGTGGGATCTAAGAATGGATTTAGGAATTCCTTTCCGGCGTGGATATCTCCTGTATGGAGCTCCTGGATCTGGCAAGACTTCCGTCATTCACTGTCTTGCCGGAGAGCTCGGCCTTGATATATACATAATCTCCCTCTCCAAAGTTGACGATGCCGGCTTGAACTCGTTGATTTCTTCACTTCCGGAGCAATGTCTCGCGATCATGGAAGATATTGATGCGGCGTTCACGCATGGACTCACTCGTGATATATCCGGTACAGACCTCGAGGATCCCCATCTCCACGATTCACCACGACGGGGTGACGACGGTGACCCTAAGGATGATCCCAATGACAAGCGAGATAGCGGCGGCGAGTCTGGATCCAGTGGATCCAAGCTCACACTCTCAGGACTACTCAACGCGCTTGACGGCATCTCAGCACAGGAAGGTCGCATTCTCTTTGCAACCACTAATCGGTACCACACACTTGATCCTGCACTTACGCGTCCAGGCCGCATGGACCTCCATGTTGAATTCCGTCTCGCCAGTCGTTACCAGGCCAGGGAGCTGTACAAGCGCTTCTACATTCCAGACACCTCCAAGACCGAAGACGCCTCGACAGACAAGGAGGAGGACGATGACGATGAAGTGCCTAGCGACTCCGGGTATGTCACGCCAACAAAGGAGGGTCCAAGTCCCACACCAACTGCGCCGAAGAGTGCTGTACACGATGCGTTGCCCAACTGTAGCGGTACTATTCACTCGACGAGCGCGCCAAGACTGTCAAGGAAGCGGATCGAGCGCCTTGCAGACCGATTCGCGTCACAGATACCCCAACGGGAATTCTCGATGGCCAGTCTGCAAGGGTACTTGATGGCGTATAAGACACGCCCCTTCCAGGCAGTGCATGACATTGAGCAGTGGATCAAGGACAGCCGAGAAACACGAGACCGGAGAGCCGAGGCAAGGGCTGTGCGTACTCAGGGGTGAGGGTGGAAATGGTCATAAATGGCGCGTATCACGGACGCTCTTGTAATCTTACAACACTTCACCATATCCTCTTGCATAAATTAATTACACTTCATGAGATTAAGACCCACGCTTCTAAGTGGGGTAGTCACATACAAATTCTGGAATGATACCGATTACGGGTCTAAGTTTCGTGTCCGTGAATGAACAACCGCTGGCACGACCAATCACATTACAGTAATCACAAGTCAGGTGCGCCTGTTTCCAAGGCGCAGTATGCCTGGTGCAGTACAGCACAGCCTGAGTACGTTCCTTGGCACGCTCTAATATATCGACAAGCTTCACGTGATAGGTACAGCCACCTGAGCGCTGACTCGTATATAAGCGCTTTTGAAGTACCGCATTTTTATTTGCCGATGAGATTGCAAAGACCACAAAGACACTGAACGCATTGATTGGGATGCGTAAACCTGCTACAGTGAGTCGGCCCTTTGGGTTGGGGATGTGCAGGACAACCTATGTGGGTACGGGGGGGGGGGGGGGGGGGGGGCGCGGCGACCTACGCAGCTGCTGCTCCGAGTCTGAAATAAGTTAGGGCCTGACGTTATATACGTAGTACTGCCACTTGGGGCTGTTCTGACCGGGGCCGGAAGTTGAGCACGTTGACTACGCGCGCGCCTACAATTACATTGAATCAGCGCCTTTCGATGAGTGAGTCACTACTAGTCCTAGTCATACAGGTACGGGTCTTGTTACTCTCCGGTCCCTCATGGTATTGCGTCCTGCCTGCTGGCTTGCGGGTATAAAACCCTTTGAGAATCCCGTTTTTTTCACTCAGACCTGTTGACATTGGCCATCGTAACCATGTCCTCACTTGTTCAGCTCACGACCATCGTTCAACCTCTTCTTACGCTACTAAACAACACCATCGAGACCACACAAGATAGTACACTCACGAACATAACACAAAATGCGACCGTGTCGGATGCACCTTTGCAAATGCCGACCGATTTCTCCTCACTGATGGCGTTCATATACTCTATATCTGCCCTTCGCGACTACTTCAAGCTCATTGTCCTCGGTGGCGCTCTGGAGACTCTTCGTCGTTTTTACTCGTCTTCTTACTCGAGTCTTGTGGACCGGTTCTTCATCACGGCGACCTTCGAGAGTGATGACATAGCGTTCGGTGAGCGGCTTTTTCCTCACTGTTTGTTCACCCGACTGATTCAGGGTTCAGGCTGGATGATGTTCTGGCTTTCTTCTCTTCCTCAGTGGCGTCAATTCCGAGACTTCTCAGTCAGCACTGGTGACTTTTATCTGGGCGGAGATGCTTTGACGCTCTACGAGGACGAGGACGAACACATGCAACAACGGAGAAAACGATCCGTCAGATATCTACCCTCTTATACCACAAGTTATAGGATGTGGTATAAGGGTAGATATGTCACCGTCTCTCGGGTCAAGGAAGAAAGTCGTTGGAACATGGACAAGTCGACCCTGATCATCACGTCCGTATCTGCGACTTATATCTAGCAGCCTCTTCTCTGAAACCTCTCACAGAATTTTCTCTCGTGATCGCTCTATCCTTGACACCATGATCCTTGAAGCGAGGGAGAAATGGCTATCCGCGAGAAGCGACAAGATCGATATTTACGCCAGTGAAAAGTTAGTTCCGTAATCTTCAAAAGAGCTATCCGTTGATGCTGTCTGTACTAGGTATGGCGATGATTGGAATCATGTCGCTTCGCGGCCCAAGCGTCCCTTGAACTCGATCGTGCTGGATGAAGGTACCAAGGAGCTGCTTCTCGACGATGCCCGTGACTTTATGAAAAGTAAAAAGTGGTATGCCGATCGGGGTATGTCTCTTGTCTTGTTTTCGGTTCTGTGGGATCTTAGCAATGGATCTAGGAATCCCTTTCCGGCGTGGATATCTCCTGTATGGAGCTCCCGGATCTGGCAAGACTTCGATCATTCACAGCCTTGCTGGAGAGCTCGGCCTTGATATATACATAATTTCCCTCTCCAAAGTTGGGCTTGACGATGCCAGCCTGAACTCGTTGATCGCCTCACTTCCGGAACAATGTGTCGCGATCATGGAAGATATTGACGCGGCATTCACGCATGGAATTACTCGTGATATATCCGGTACAGACCTCGAGGACCCCCGTCTCCGCGATCCATCACGACGGGGTGACGATGATGACCCCGATGATGGCTCCAAAGACAAGCGAGAAGAGGCAGGACGTAGCGGCGTCGAGTCTGGATGCAAGATCACACTCTCGGGACTACTCAACGCGCTTGACGGCATCTCAGCACAGGAAGGTCGCATACTCTTTGCAACTACCAATCGATACCACACACTCGACCCCGCACTTACGCGTCCAGGCCGCATGGACCTCCATGTTGAATTCCGTCTCGCCAGTTGTTACCAGGCCAGGGAGCTGTACAAGCGCTTCTACATCCCGGACGCCTCCGAGGCCGAAGGCGCCTCAACGGACAAGGAGGAGGACGAAGATGATGTGGTGCCTAGCGACTCTGGATATGTCACGCCAACAAAGGAGGGTAGTCCCACACCAACCGTGCCGAAGAGTGCTGTACAGGATGCGCCGCCCAACTATAGCGGTACTACTCACTCAACGAGCACGCCAAAACTGTCAAGGAAGCGTATCGAGAACCTCGCGGAACGATTCGCATCACAGATACCCGAGCGGGAATTCTCGATGGCCAGTCTGCAAGGGTACTTGATGTCGTATAAGACACGCCCCATCCAGGCAGTGGACGACGTTGAGCAGTGGATCAAGGACAGCCGAGAAGCACGAGATCGCAGAGCCGAGGTGAAGGTTGTGCGTGCCCAGGGGTGAGAGTAGAGAAGGTCATATATCCGCGTATAACAGACGCTCTTGTAGTTTTACAACACTCCGGCATCTCTTCTTGCATAATTTAATTACAGTTCATGAGAATAGGACCCGCATTTCTAAGTGGTACTGTACATACCAATTCTGGAATAATACCGGTTACTCCAGAATACCGATTACAGGTCTAAGTTTCAAAGTGAATGAACAACCCTTGACATGATCAATCACAAGTCAGATACGCATTTCGCGATGACCATAACAAGGCACAGTATGCCTGGTGCAGTACTGTACGCTTTGATATCGACACGCTCACGTCTTTGTGATATGTACAGCTGCCGTGTGCTGATTGCCGATCGAGAGCTTCCGAGTCCGAGTACATGCTTATGCTCGGATGGATCAGAGTAGTTGAGGGGCACGGACACCAAATGTACTGCCGTTCTCTCAGGGTCACGTACTTGAACGTCGGCAGCAATCAAACACGTTTACACCGAGACTCACATTCGGCGCGCTTGAGCTCGAGCTTGTGGCCTTGAGGCCCTACCCATGATTCAAGTTAGCGCCCAAAGAACGAACTACGAGAGTGTTACTGTGATCAGTTGACAGTACCGATGAATAGAAAACCCATTGACGAAAGATGAGGAACGATCTTGGGAACAATACACTTGCAATATACACTGTGTCCCAGGAACCTTTTATCTCTTTGCTTTTATCGTTGAGTGCAGCAATTTTTTTAGATAACCGGAGCCTATACACCATTGCACCTGGCATCATCTCAATGGAACCCCCAGGCTGATGTCGTGGGCGTACTCCTTGATAATGGTGCAAATGTAGATGCAGAGGATGGCAGGGGTTACACTGCGTTTCGGGTGACGTCGTCGAGAGAGATTGAGCAGTTGTTAGCAGACCATCGCGCAAGGGGAAATTAGCGTTTAGGAACTGATTCGTGTGTTATCATGTTATCTACCGAACCAGAAGAGATCTAGATTGTCTATGAAAAAACTCGTGACGCGATGTAATTTACTGCAGGTATCGGCACGTTAGGAAACCCATAGAAAAATGCGCCCTCAGCTGTAAACGATACGGCATTTCCTTTCTGCAAGAGTGCTTGTAATCTTACTAACGTAACTTTTCTGTCGTTTCTTGACAAGTCGCTGAAGCAGGTTAGTGATAGCAAGGGAAGGCAAGAGATTGCAAGGTGAGAAGGGTGTATGGAGCCTGAGAGGAAGGCAGATACAACAAAGAGGCGGAGACTCCATTTCCATACACTGCTACAACTACATAAGTTAATCGGAATCCATACCGTCCACGAACTAAATGTATTCATGACCACAAAACCATTCCCATGACCAGCCCGTTCGACAACAACCAATTCGCCCCAGCAGCCTCACGGTGACCCGCGAATCTACTCTTTTGGAAGTGGGAACGAGTAATACTTGTGGAAGTGCCCCCAATCCTGCCTCATCAGCGCGGCAACTTGGCTCAACAATTTGCAATCCTTCTTGTGATCTGACCAGTCACCTACTTGGCAATCCTACACGGGAATGAGTGTCAGCTCTTGAGCTCGTAGGGCATAATACTCAGAGTCCTGTGGCTGGCTGCTGACCTTACTGCAATACCAGGTAACGTGACAACCAGAGCAACGTTGACGAACGCTAGCCGTCGTATTGCACTTCTTACAGGGCGGGGCATCATCTGATTGGGAAAAACTACCCGAAATCCGGTCGCCGAGAGCGAGGAGTCGTTCCAGAGTACAAGGGAAAAACTAAGTAGGTCGATTTTTTAGAGGGTTCCCTTCCAATAGAATGGGTCTTACCTGCACTTGATCTGCATCTTCAATTCTAAACCCAATGGATCCATCTGCGAAGTCGTGCTGCTGAGCATAAAGAATAGCTATCGTGTTTCCCTTGTTGGTGAGGGACTTGGGCACATTGCGATGGACGGGGAAGTTGGACATTCCGGGTGTGAAGGCTCCTCCAATTTGATGTGAATCAAGGTAAAAGGCAGCGGTGACTTCGTCGCCTCTTCTATCCTTCACGTTAAGACATAGTCGAGTGAAGACCACACTCTCTGTGATCTCGCCTAGGAAGCACCAATGGCGTATAGGAGCATAGACACCAGCTTCACGCTCGCGGTAGTAAGCATAGGGAATGTCGCTTTCGTGAGGACATTCCCTGAACAAGGGAAACGCTTTCTCGTCTCGGAGACTGGTGCTTGTGGGTGCCAAGCGTCCTTTCATTGTTCGAGCTGAAGTGAACAGAGCTGACTGACCGCAAATAGCCGGTCTAAGGAGTAGTGAGGCACGAGCGGAGGCGTGGAGCATTGTCTTTGAGTTTGAGCAAACGAATGAGGCAACACGTGCTCATCACACTCTCAGGCTTGCGTGTCGCCACGTTCAAAGAATCGGAACTCGCCCACCTGCCGCACCCAGAAAATTGCCACGGGATTGATGATGAGGCCCACAGTTCCAACACTCATCGGCTCGCTCCGGGAGGGCCCGCCCACCCGTCGTAACTCGGACATAACACCTGATCAAGAAGCTTCCTGCTTCCGCCCTTTTTTCTTCCATATCGCTTAAACGTTCGCCACCCACTAGTACACCCAAGGACTTAGTACTATTCGACTTGTGCTACCTCGTAGTATACCAAAGGACTAATAGTTTTTTCCGGCAGTGCTGTGCCACGCGCCGGTTTTTTTTGCCTCCTGGCTCCACAACGGGCTTCCCCTCGGACAGAAAAGTAGTGGCACTCGAAGATAGGGGAACAGATAAAGGACTGGGGAGCTGCATACTCCAGATGGTGCCATCTCAGCTAGAAACACGTGTAGGAATTGACGCTAGGTCCGGGTCTTTTCTACCAAGCGTGCCACCAGACTCCGTCCATCGGAAGTCTCTGTCCGTTCACTTCCATCAAATTCCCTAATCCAAGCAGCATCCGTACTTCTGGAGGTCCTATCTGTGGTGTCACCATTTGGAACTAGAAGAAATCTAGATTGTTAATAGAGATCTTCGTGACGTGATGTAACTATGGTTTACTGCAGGTATCAGTAGGCACGTTAGGAAACTCGTAGAACAATGCACCCCCAGTTGCAAGATACGGCATTTCCTCTCTGCGAGGGCTACCGTTGTCAATGTGTATGGTGTTTTGTCAACAGATAACGAGTGATCAAGGGGAATACATGTGTGACAGCTGATGGCGTCTTCGCACGAAAAGGATGAGTCTATGCACAGGTATAACCAGTTGTTGAAGCATGCGAGGGCACAAAGTTGAAACGAAGGATTTGGATTTCAAAAGAGAGCGGTCTTAAGGTTCGTCCTCGTCCCAGGGCGATATATGATACCGGGACGCTTACTGAGACATGCAATGGGAAAGCACAGCATTAAACCCGAATAATTCAAGCTTTCGAGTATGCTGCCTTGTTCAGGAAAGTAGTCATCGGCCTCACCCCTGTCGTACATATGAGAGAAAGGAGGCATGAGGTAAAAAGGGCGGGAGTAATAAGGGCGGAAGTCGTTGACAATCCAAAAATGGGGCTAGATCCGCCATGGGCTCTCATCCGGAAAGCAAAACTGCGACAGCAAGCGCCACTGTGGGGTAGCAAGCGAGTATGAATGTATCGACTCAAGGGGGAGACGTAGTAGACAGAAGGGTGGGAGAGATGAGACGAGATACGAGCGTGGGAGTTTCGGTGCGAATTCGGTTCGGCGATAGAGTGCGGGAACGTAGAACCAGAACCGGTGCGGGTGCAATGTACGAGTCGGCGTTCACACGATATCAGACAAAGCATTTCGAGAACAGCAAGAGAGGTGGTTGTTGAGCACGCGCGTGTTCTGGAAACATATCGTGCCCTTGGGGATGAACACATCTTTGTACCAGTCGTCTGCAGTTGAGGCGTGTGGAACGCCAAGGGGGTGTATTGGCGATCAGCGTAGTGTCTCTTTAACCATCGCGCGGATATAGAGGAGAGAGAGGGGGGACGTCTGCGAATGTTGGTGGACGAGCGCAGCCTACGACTTCGTCGAGCTCAGCGTGGGCGCGGACCTGGACCTTGGGGTACGCAAGCATGGCTAGGAGCCACCACTGGAGTGAAGTGGACGTCGTCTCTACACCCGCGGAACTACAATGGGTGGTGCCTTCAGATTCTTGAGGCATGTCAAGCGGCACATGTTAGGGGACTTACAGCGTGCCGCCGACAAGCCAGGCCTGCTCGCGCTCCGAGAGGTTGTATTTACTCCGATTTTTATCACTGTGGCACCAAAGCTTGGCCTATCAATTCCGTTTGCCTGGTGTGATATGTATGACCCTTCTCGTCGATGGGGCAGTACAACGAGCACATACCAGATCATCTTCAACTTTTCTGAGAAGGCGTTGATACAAGAGCGAATCCTGGATGAACCAGTACTGTGCGTCGCGTTTCCACTTGGCAAACCTGCACTGCAAGGTGAGAGGAAAACCACGATCAATAGTATGGTATGCCACTCACCTGCTTGGAACATAACTCAACCAAGGGAAATACTCAACTAGACGCGCCCCGGGCTGCATCTCGTGCATCATGCGCCGCAAGCGGCTTGCGATTCCCACGACGCGTGGGTCGTCGTCTGATTCTACCGGCGGAAAATGATAATTGACAGACAGCATAATGGACGCTCCGTGTCGTTGAAAATACTTCTCCTGGATAGGATTATTCATCAGGGATAGCGTCAACATGATCGCTTCGCAATTTTGGATGGGATGGAAGCGTTGTACGGCCGATTTAGAGAAACCCTCCACAGCGGCACGACGAAAGCGACGCATTCTAGCGGGGATCAGCGAGGAAATATGGCTGAGTGTCGATGGCGTACCGGTCGCAATATGGGGAGAGGACAAGTGTCAAGTTTCCTGTCAAATAATCGCGCGCGGAGATGTAGCGCGGTCGGCCCTGAATATATGTTGGATCGCTTTTCGAGCAAATCGACGGCGACGCGATGGCTGTTCATAATAAGGAAGCCCCTCCCAAGAGAGCTGACATACATCATTTCACCTGACCTGTGCATGAGAACGCTTCTAGCAACATTATAAGTATAGAGCCACCATATTCATCCCTGCGCTGCGGTGAGGCCAGCCATTTGAGATCAGCAACGTGTCGAAGATCGCCAATGAGGGGAAGCCCTCTCGGACCCGGTGGAAGACTCAAGTTGCGGGAAGCTCGCTGAACGAGCTTGGCGAGGAGCCAGAGGATAAAGCCCCCGAGAGACGTCGCAGAAAGGAGGTACGTCGTCTGCCAGTGCCCAGTGATACCGCCACACATCCAAGTAAAACAAGTGATTTCAGGATGATGCTGAGACCCCATCACAGCAAAAGCGGTCAGATACGCCACTGCTCATCATAAGAAATACAAACGCCCTTTTGTTCACCTGCCGGATGTCGTCCCACGTTGCGGCTATTCCCCCCTCTACACCCCTATCACTCGCCGTACACACGCCACAGCCCTCCAGCTTGCAGTCCGTCATTCATTCACATCGGACTACACTGCTCGTCACAGACCGGACTTCCCCTGGGGCCTGGAAGCATCCACCTGCCTATGCGGGTACCGGGACCGGTCTCCTTTCCACATCAGTTACGAATGCCCTCGCTACAATAGGGCCAAAGGGGAATTCACTCGTCAATATCACGTACCCTCGACGACATCCCCATCAATGAATTCTTCAAGGCGGAGCATGCGTACCGCTTCTTGTGGTTCCTCCAGCATACTACAGGCGCAGCTTCAAGACCGGAGACGGGGCCCGTCGGCCCGTTTGACTGAACTCACGTTCCCGCGAACTTGGGACCCGTTTTGGCGGCCCACACGGACACTTATACTCTCTTTTTGCTTTAGACCTACGCGTTTCCCTTTGGAAGGGTAACTTATGATTACTTTTATGGGACTCTTTTGTCTAGCCGCAAACGTGTCACCCTTACGATTACTCTCTAAGTGTCTATAAGTAGACGACCGGTTTTATACAAGTTTACTGTCCTGGGATAAACATGGTTTTTTTTAAATAAAATAAAAAAAAGTCGCCCCACCGAGGACTCCGACTCCCATGAAGGGCTTCCTTGCGGCACAACGCAAGGGGCTCGCGGAATTGTTAAGCGCACATATGGGGTTAAGGAGGATGACATGACATCAGGAACTGACACGGATTATATAAGCTGAAAGTCATTTACAAATACTATCTGTCGTTACTGTAAGAACATTGTGTAAGATTTTCACAATTGTGTCCACACCGTTCACGAACGATATGTATTCATAACCACAAAACAATTCCCGTGATCAGCTCGATGACAGCCCATTCACTCCAGTAGCCTCACTGTGACACGCGGATCTACTCCTTTGGAAGTGGAAACGAGTAGTGTTCGTTGAAGTGCTCCCAGTCCTGCCTCATCAACGCCGCAACTTGGTTCAGCAATTTGCAATCCTTCTTGTGATCTGACCAGTCACCTACTTGGCAATCCTACATGGGAACAAGTGTCAGCTCTTGAGCTCGTAGGGCATAGTGTTCAGAGCCCTCTGACTAGCTGCTCACCTTGCCGCAATACCAGGTAACGTGACAACCGGAGCAACGTTGGCGGGCGCTAGCCGCCGTATTGCACTTCTTACAGGCCGGAACATCGTCCGATTGGGAAACACTACTCGAAATCCGGTCACTGAGAGCGAGGAGTCGTTCCAAAGTACAAGGAAAAAACTAAGTAGGTCAACCTTTAGACGGTTCCTTCCAATAGAATGGGTCTTACCTGCACTAGATTTGCATCTTCAATTCTAAACCCAATAGATCCATCCATGAAGTTGTGCTGCTGACCGTAAAGAATAGCGATCGTGTTTCCCTTGTTGGTGAGGGACTTAGGTACATTGCGATGGACGGGAAAGTTGGACATTCCAGGTGTGAAGACTCTAATTTGAGGTGGATCAAGGTGAAAGTTGGCAGGGACTTCGTCGCCCCTTCTGTCTTTCACCCTAAGACATAGTCGATTGAAGACCAATATATCTGTGATCTCGCCTAGGAAGCACCAATGGCGTATAGGAGCATAGAGGCCAGGTTCACGTTCGCGGTAGTAGACATAGGGAACGTCATTTTCGTGGGGACATTCCCTGAAGGAGGGAAACGCTTTCTCGTCTCGAAGATTGGTGCTTGTGGGTGCCAAGCGTTCTTTCATTATCCGAACTGAGGTGAACAGAGCTGACTGACTGCAAATAGCCGGTCTAAGGTGGAGTGAGTTAGTAGGGAGTGTAACACCAGTGCGGGAGCCGATGCCACTGGGGCAGGCCAAGACAGTGTGAGTACTTTGATATATTCTTTAGAGAGAGATTTGAGATCGCGGACACAACAGGGCAGATGTAAGGTAGGATAAGGAAGGGGGAAAAGGAGACTGAAGGCGACCGAGGTGACGAGGTCGCCTTTTTTAAGCCCGTCTCTGGAATCCTGGAATGTAAGTGGCGTTTCCAGAATTGGTTTTTGTGAACGGTAAACGACGATCGGCATGATCAGAGCGTAGAAGGAAGCAGTACATTGTAAGTGAGGCACGAGCGTAGGCAAAGCGAGCGAACGAATGGGACGGCACGTGCTCATCCTTCTCTTACGTGCCTCCACCCGTCCGCTCGTTATCCCGTCCGGTTCAAAGAATCGGTACTGTTTTCTTTTGGCCGCCCACCGCACCCAGAAAACCGCTATGGGGTTGATGATGGGCCTACAGTTCCGACGCTCATCGAGCTCCAGGAGGGCCCACCCCACCCGTCGCGACCTCGCCTCGGACAGGAGAAGTACACGGCCCTCTTTCTTCCATATCGCATAAGCGTTCACTACCCACTAGTATACTATTCGATTTCCGCTACCTCGTAGTATACAGAACTAATAGTTTTTTTTGGCAATGCTGATTCCCTGGCCTGTGCCACTTGCCGGTCCCTTTCCCTCCTGGCGCCACACGGGCCTTCCCCTCGGACAGCAAAGTGGTGACGCTCGAAGATAGGAGACCAGATAAGGGACTGTGGAGGCCGCATGCTCCAGATGGTGCCATCTGAGCTTAGAAACACGTTTAGGAATTGACACCATGTCCGGGCCTTCTCTTCCTCTTCTATATTCTACTAGACTACGTTGGAAGACTCTCTCCGTCCACTCAATGCATCCAACTACCCCCATCCATGCAGCGTCCGTCCTTCTGTTGGTCCATCCACTCTTGTGTGTCCTATCTGTGGCGTCACCACTTGGAGCCGAAAGCCGCACAGGCGATCCGTTCCCTGGGTGGGCAAAGCACATCTCATGACCCATGCATTCGGCAGTAAGTAATCACTTAGCGCCCCGGACAAGGTGAGCGGGCTAGGGCCGTACCAAGACCAGTCTCGTCCCCTCCGCCACGTCTTCAAGTTTTTCAACGCCTAGGCACCGAGAAATGGTATGCTCAACCAGATTTTTAACTGACGGCCGCTCACAGTACACACATACCGTCCTTCCGCTTGGCGCACTCAAAGCGATGACATCAAACAGCAGATCGAGTACCGTTCACTGCGACGACTCAGCGGCTAATCAAGATCAGCTAAACCTATGGTGAAGATACTTAGCGCCGAGGGGCTTGATCGATTCGGTACCGCCAGGGCGTCACGTGATGTTGCTCGGATATAGATCTGGACGCTTCGTTCGTCCCTGGCACTCTGCTCTTTGGTTTTGAGTCGGTTGCCTTTAGTGATACTAGAAGATAGATATCATACACCATGACTACAAAATAAAGGTCGTTACCTGTCGACCACAAAAAAGTGCCGATTCCCAGTTGGGTCCTCACCACATAGGGAGATCCGATCAGCCGTCTCTGTCACTCGAACGCGTTCCGCCGCTCCACATCCCACGACCCTGCGAGATCCTTGTCCAGTCATTCCCTCCTTGTCCCTTGAACCACTCGACTAGTTCGCACCATCAGACCCACCCACTCCGCCTCACCTCCACCCTTTACGGTGCCCAGCCACTTGCCCACCTCGTTTTCGCCGCGCGCCTCTATCTTCAGCCATGCGAGACACAAGCACCCAGTCTCTCGTCGCGAACTCGCACCAGGCAGGTTTCGGTGAACCGCATGCCGCGGGGCAGAACGCTGCCGTCGTGACGTTCGCGATCCTGGAGGCCCGCGGCGAGGGCGTCCTGATACGTGGCGCCTCCACCGGGCTGCACGATGCGGTGCCCGATGCGTGCTGGGTTGTCGAACGTGGCTTCCTGCGCGCGGAGGTCGGCGGGAGGATCGCGGGGTCGTCGAGGACATGTACGACGAGCAGAGCCCGCGGAAAATCGAATATACCGTTCTCGACGAAGATGGGGAGGCAGATGAAGGCGAGAGCGCGTAGTGCGTGCGTCGGCGCGAGGGAGAAAATATGTCGGAAGAGTGGGTGGAGGTACCGCCCGTTGTTTGTGACTTTGTCGCAGGCTTCTGGATCCGGAAGCGGTGTGGAGAGAGACGTGTTGTGGATGGAAGAGAGGAAGGGGATGCGCAGCTTGTGGCTCGTCGCGAGGAGGACCGCGCCGAATAGAGGGAGTGACGTTCCGTCTTCGAATACACTGCGGTAAGGTGCGTGGGGGAGTGAAACGCGAGACGGCTCCATCGCGCTCTACTCCCGGGATTTGCGGGAAGGGAAGTCGTCAGTCAACTGAAGACTGAAGAACAGGGGCAGCCTGAGCGGGGCTGGGGGTGGAGAAGACAAATTTTTCGACTAGGTGCCGAGACTTCCCAAAACTATTGTCCTTGGAACCTGGCGTGCTGATATTGTGCAGCTATTGATCCTGCACGGGGCAGGTGTCAACACACAAGACAAGAGCTGCAAGACGCCTTTGCATCTGGCATCGTCCGAGTGTAGTGCCGAAATTGTGCAGCTGTTGATCCGGCACGGGGCGGACGTGATCACAGAGGACGACACCCGTTCGACCTCTTTGCATATGGCGTCGTCCTCGGGCAGTGCTGACACTGTGAGGCCATGATCCTGCACGAAGCGGATGTGAGCGCACGAGTTGGGAGCCACGATACGCCATTGCACCTGATATCGTCTCAATGGAACCCCCGGCTGATGCCGTGGGCGTACTCCTTGATCATGGCGCAAATGCAGACGTGGAGGATGGCAGGGGCTACACTGTGTTTCAGGTTGCGTCGTCAAGAAAGATTGAGCAATTGTTAGCAGACCATCGCGCAAGGGGAAAATAGCATGTTACCTACTGTACCAGAAGAGATCTAGTAAATACGGTTTACTGCGGGTATCAGTAGGTACAGGAAACTTATAGAAAAATGCGCCTTCAGTTGCAAACGATACGACATTTTACACTCCGTGAGAGAAAGGAGGCATGAAGGCGATAGTGATGAGGGCGGAAGTCGTTGATAATCCAGAAATGGGACTAGATGCGCCATGGGCTCTCATTGGAAAGCAAAACTGCGACATCTAAGGTGTTGCAACACCACAGGTGACCCATCTACCCGTACACACTCAGTGCATCTCTTCAGCAAAGCTTCAGCTTCCATAAATCGAAGCACCGCCTTGCACTCGAAAGGTACAGGGCGACTGTGCTGCCACCATAATCACCCCTGCGTTGCGGTGAGGCCAGCCATCTGCCATCTCCAATGTGTCGAAGATCGTCAATGAGGCCTTTATTGATGAGAGGCAGCCCTCTCGGACCCGGTGGAAGATTCGAGTTGCGAAAAGCTCGCTTGGCGATGAGCCAGAGGAGCCCCCGAGGGAGGTCGCAGAAAGGAGGTAGGTCGTCTGCCCAGTGATACCGCATACATCCTTGTAAAACCAGTAATTTCGGGATGATGCTGACTCGGAGCCCCCATCACAGCAAAAGCGGTCTGATACGCCACCGCTCATCAGAAGAAACACAAACGCCCCCTGGGCACCTTTTCACCTGCCAGAAGTCGCTCCGCGAGGACTTCAACTGCCCGTGAGGACACTGAGGAGCTTCCTTCAAGTTGCGGCACGACGCAAGGGGCTCGCGGATCTGTTAAGCGCCCATTTGGGGTTAAGGAAGGAAACACCAACTCGAATCAGGCCTGGAACAGCAACTGTCAGTGACACGGGTTATAGTAAGCTGAAAGTCATTCTCGAAATAACATCTGGCAGGTTTTTCACAAATTCACAATTGCTAGAAAGAAAATAAATAAAGGCTGGGAAGGGTGGAGAAGACATGTAATTAAAATCCTCAGTTTTACCTTTCAAAAATTCTTTCAATTAGTGAAGTCACAAGGTATTTTTTACTCTTTAATCGCGAATCTCTCTTCTGGCCCACGCATTTTGCGATCCTGAGGAGAGGATGAGAATTCGACGGGAGCAGGTCATGTGATACCGTTACTAAGCAAAAGAAATATTCGTCTATCACTTTGACCGTGAGCGGTGACCTAAAAGTAAAAGGGTCCCAAAGAGGCCTGAAGCGAAAGTGACTCGGAAGGCCGAAAAGCAAAGGCCCAAAGGCGAATGGTAAGGAACTTGTGATTTTACTGTTGTAGCTGTCATGTGTGGATATTGCTTAACAAGTTACTGAAGCCGAGTTTGCGTTCCAGGTTAGTATCAGCAAGGGAAGGCAACAAGATTGTGAGGTGAGAACAGTGTGGTAGGCTATGGAATGGGATACGGTTATAACAAGATGCGGAAACACCATTTCCATATACAATAACTAACAACTTCAGTCGAGATTACCTGGGTCCAAGAATGATATTCACGACCACAAAACCATTCCTGACCAGCCAGCCCAATGACAAACCACACTCAAGCAGCCCCACCCCGACACGCGGATCTACTCCTTTGGAAGTGGAAACGAGTAGTATTCGTGGAAGTGCTCCCAATCCTGCCTCATCAACGCCGCAACTTTGTTCAGCAATTTGCAATCCTTCTTGTGATCTGACCAGTCACCTACTTGGCAATCCTACATGGGAACAAGTGTCAGCTCTTGAGCTCGTAGGCCATAGTGTTCAGAGCCCTCTGATTAGCTGCTCACCTTGCCGCAATACCAGGTAATGTGACAACCGGAGCAACGTTGGCGGGCGCTAGCCGCCGTATTGCACTTCTTACAGGCCGGAACATCGTCCGATTGGGAAACACTACTCGAAATCCGGTCACTGAGAGCGAGGAGTCGTTCCAAAGTACAAGGGAAAAACTAAGTAGGTCGATCTCTTAGAATGTTCCCCTCCGATAGAATGGGTCTTACCTGCACAAAATCTGCATCTTCAATTCTAAACCCGATGGATCCATCCATGAAGTCATGCTGCTGACCGTAAAGAATAGCTATCGTGTTTCCCTTGTCGGTGAGGGACTTGGGCACATTGCGGTGGACAGGGAAGTTGGACATTCCAGGTGTGAAGACTCTTCCAATTTGAGGTGGATCAAGGTGAAAGTAAGCGGGGACTGTGTCGCCTCTTCTGTCTTTCACCCAAAGACGTAGTCGATTGAAGACCAATATATCTGTGATCTCGCCTAGGAAGCACCAATGGCGTATAGGAGCATAGACGCCAGCTTGACTTTCGCGGTAGTAGGTATAAGGAATGTCATTTTCGTGAGGACATTCCTCGAAGGAGGGAAACGCTTTCTCGTCTCGAAGATTGGTGCTTGTCTGTGCCGAGTCTTTTTGCATTGTTCAAATTGAAGTGAACAGAGCTGGTCTAAGGCGGAGTGAGGAACGAGCGGGGGCATGGACGAATGAGGCTGCACGTGGTCATTCCACTTGCGTGCCACCACCTGCCTGCAGCCTGCCTGTCCATTTGTTCATCCGGTGCAAAGAATCGGAAATATTTTCTTTCGCCCACCGGCCGCACCCAGAAAGTCGCCATAGGATCGACGACGAGGCCCACAGTTCCGACACACTCATCGGCTTGTTCTGGGAAGGCCCGCCCAGTCTCAACGTAGCCTTTTTCTTCCATATCGCTTAAACGTTCGCTACCCACTACACCCAAGGACTTACTATTCAACTTTCGCTACCTCGTAGTATACCCGAGGACTAATAGTTTTTTTTGGTTCCCCGTGCCACACGCCGGATCCTACTGGTGCCACACAGGGCTTCCCCCGGACGAGGCACTCGAAGATATTATGCGTACAGTACGAGGCTATTGCAAATGCACATCCTTGTGCAAAATCTCAAAGATTGGAGTAGATCGCTAATTTTCTTACATCCTTTGTGCCCCAAAAAATTCACCCTATGTAAAGTAGGTTTGTGTAGATATGGGATAGCCAAATTTTTTTGAGTATCAATTACTGATAAAGTCTACTACGACAACAGTTTTGAACTGAGGTACGGAGTGCGGGGTTGGAAAGGCAGGAGCGCGGAGTCATGTAGGAGATAAGCAAGAAGATAGCGACTTAGAGTTGGCACACTGGGTGCTTAGGAGAATGACAAGATGGGGTATACGATGACAATAGGCCTATAGTAAGATGTGAGGTGATAGGGCATTTAGTTCGCAACTATGAGCCGCACAGTGCGTACTAGTTTAGCATCCGTGCACACAGACGCCACCGCCTTCTTGATAAATCTGGGGTGTTAGAGCATACGAACAGGACTTTCTATGACAATTTTGGACTTGCTAAACCAATGTGATTGACTTGTGGAAGGAAAAAAAAAACATAGAGAAGGTCAAGGAGAAGGTAGCAGAGGACGCTACGAGGTGATAGAATTCAAACTCCTTTTGAAAATACGTCGGCATTCTCCAGTCACCCATTTCCACTCGCACTCAGACATGGCAAGGATGCGCAAGGATACTTCGCTCGCGGCCTCAAAAGCGAGCCCACATTGACTAATATTGACCAACAGCACCACCGTAGCCAGACTCAAATAAGCTTCAGCCTGAAGCAAAAGTGAAGCAGTGCAAAGGCGAAAGGTAAAGTACTTATGATTTTATGTAACCGTTATGTGTGGACGTTGCTTGCCAAGCTGAAGTAGAGTCTGCATTCCAGGTTAGTGACAGCAAGGGAAGGCAAGAATATTGCAAGGTGAGGACGGTGTGTGGAGTGGGATGTTATAACAAAGAGGTGGAGGCACCATTTCGGAAGTTGTTTCAGTCAAGATAACCCGGATCCAAGAATGATATGTATTCACGACCACAGAACCGTTTCTATGACCAGCCAATTCGACGACAAACATTCACTCCCGAAACCTCACTGTGACCTACTCCTTTGGAAGTGGAAACGAGTAATATTTATGGAAGTGCTCCCAATCCTGCCTCATCAACGCCGCAACTTGGTTTAGCAATTTGCAATCCTTTTTGTGACCACCATCTGACCAGTCACTTACTTGGCAATCCTACACGGGAATAAGTGTCAACTCTTGAGTCGTAGGGCATAATGTTCGGAGGCCTGTGGCTCGCCACTGACCTTGCCGCAATACCAGGTAACGTGACAACCGGAGCAACGTTGACGAACGCTAACCTTCGTATTGCACTTCCTACAGGCCGGGATACCGTCCAATTGGGAAACGCTACTCGAAATCCGATCGCTGAGAACGAGGAGTCGTTCCAGAGTACAAGGGAAAAACTAAGAAGGTCGATCTTTTAGAATGTTCCCCTCCGATAGAATGGGTCTTACCTGCACTTGACCTGCATCTTCAATTCTAAACCCATTGGATCCATCTGCGAAGTCGTGCTGCTGAGCGTAAAGGATAGCCATCGTGTTCCCCTTGTTGGTGAGGGGCTTGGGTACATTGCGATGGACGGGGAAGTTGGACATTCCAAGTGTGAAGGCTCCTCCAAGTCGATGTGAATCAAGGTAAAAGGCAGCGGTGACTTCGTCGCCCCTTCTGTCCTTCACGTTAAGACATAGTCGAGTGAAGACTATTCTCTCTGTGATCTCGCCTAGGAAGCACCAGTGGCGTATAGGAGCATTGGCCCCCTCTTCATGTCTGCGGTAGTAGGCATAGGGAATGTCGTCTTCGTGAGGACATTCCCTGAAGGAGGGAAACGCTTTCTCATCTCGGAGATTGGTACTTATGGGTGCCAAGCGTTCTTTCATTGCTCGAACTGGAGTGAATCGTTTTGGGATGAGCGGATGCGAACTAAAATATAATGTATGCGTCAAACGATACGACAACAAGTCGTATGCTGCGCGCGTCAGTACCGTAATTCTAATTACACGCAAACAGAACTTACCTCAGTCAGGACAACATAGACTAAGGTGTCTTACAGTTTACTCTACGGTTTTAAAGTCTGTAACTGTACAGTACATCGACGATTTTGGTTGTGTACCTACTGTGTATGGAAAGTCCTTGGGATAAGAATGTCTACTATCTACGATCTACGGTCCTTCGACCCACGCTCCCGGCGATTCCAACAAATGAGCTGACCGACCCCGTTTAAGGCGGAGTGAGCCACGAGCGGAGGCATACTGTAGAGCATTGTCTTTGAGCTTTGAGCGAACAAGTGAGGGGGAATATGCACATTCGTGCCACCACCATCCATTTTGTCATCCGGTTCAAAGAATCGGAATTCTTTCGCCCGCCCGCCGCGCTCAGAAAATCGCTATGGAATTAATGATGACCAACATTTCCAACATTCATCGGCTCACTCCAGGAGGGTTTGCCCACCCACCGCGACCTCGCTTCGGACACAGAACCACTTCGTGCTTCTGCCCAGTCTCTACACAACCCTTATCTTCCATACTGCTTAAACGTTCGCTCCTCCGTAATCTAAACAAGGACTAATAGTTTACCCGCCATGATGGTACCCTATGCCTCGTGGGTCTCATTCCCTCCTGGTGTGACGCGGGAACCCCCCCGACAGCAAAGTAGTGACTCTCGAAGAGAGGAGAGATAAGGGACTGCGGAGGCTGTATACTCCAGATGGTGCCATCTGAGCCTAGAAACATGTGTAGGAATCGACGTCAGGTCCAGGCCTTCTCTTCCTCTTCTATATTCTACTGAGCGTGCCACCAGACTCCGTTCATCTGAAGTCTCTGTCCGCTCACTTCCCTCGATCCGGGCTATGTCTGTCCAGGCGTTTGTCCATACTTTCGTGGGTCCTATCTCTGGCGTCACCGGACTTACCACTTGGCGCCGAAAGTTGCACAGACAATCCCGATCATTCCTTGGGCGGGGGTGGGCAAAGCCATGCACTCGGCGGTACTATGCAATGGCTTAGCATCCCGGACAAGGTAAGAGCAGCTAGAGCTATACCGAGACTGGCCTTGTCGCGCGTCTGCCATGACTTCGAGAAAGGTTCAACGCCTCACGGGAATCGAGAAATGGCATGCTCAGCCAAAATTCCAACTGACTGGTACTCGCGGCACACAAGATGTCCTTTTAATTGGCACACTCACACCAATGACACCAAACAGCAGATCAAGTACCGTCCCACTGCGATGATTCAGCAGCTAAAGATCCGTCTTCGCCGAGCGCCTCTATCGTCGGCCACGCAAGGCGCAGGAGCGCAGTCTCTCTCGTCACAAACTCGTGCTAGGACTCAATGAACCGCGTGCCGCGGGGCAGAATGCCACCGCTGTGGCGCGCGCGATCGTCCAGGACCGCGACGAGCTTGGAGCCCATCTACTATGAGTTACTATGAGTTAATCTGTGGGGGTGAAGCCCCACCTACGTCACTATCGTACAGGAAGGAAGCCAAGACAGAGAACTAACATATGAAATAGGCCAAAACCAAAACACTGATGCAAAGAAGCAAAGAAAGAGACATTTTCCAAGAAATGTTGCGGGATGGCAACACCTTTGGAAGTGGAAACGAGTAGTATTTGTGGAAGTGCTCCCAATCCTGCCTCATCAGCACCGCAACTTGGTTGAGCAATTTGCAATCCTTCTTGTGACCGCCATTTGACCAGTCACTTACTTGGCAATCCTACATGGGAACGAGTGTCAGCTCTGTAGGGCATATAATGTTCCTGAACCATGCGGCTGGCCGCTGATCTCACTGCAGTACCAGGTAACCTGACAACCGGAGCAACGTTGACGAACGCTAGCCGTCGTATTACACTTATTACAGGCCAGGACACCATCCGGTTGGGTAACACTACTCGAAATTCGATCACTGAGAGCGAGGAGTCGTTCCAGAGTACAAGGGAAAAACTAAGTAGGTCGTCTTTTAGAAGGTCCCCCTCCAATAGAATGGGTCTTACCTGCACAAAATCTGCATCTTCGATTCTGAACCCGACGGATCCATCTACAAAATTGTGCTGCTGACCGTAAAGAATAGCTATCGTATTCCCCTTGTTGGTGAGGGACTTGGGCACATTGCGATGGACGGGAAAGTTGGACATTCCAGGCGTGAAGACTCTTCCCATTTGAGGTGGATCAAGGTGAAAGTTAGCGGGGACTGCGTCACCTCTTCTGTCCTTCACCATAAGACATAGTCGGTTGAAGACCATTCTATCCGTAATCTCGCCTAGGAAGCACCAATGGCGTACAGGAGCGTGGACGCCATCTTCACGTTGGCGGTAGTAGGTAAACGGAATGTCGTCCTCGTGAGGACATTCCCTAAACGAGGGAAAAGCTTTCTCGTCTCGAAGATTGGTGCTTGTGGGTGCCAAGCGTTCTTTCATTGTTCGAATTGAAGGCATAAGCGGAGGCATAGACTGGGCGAACGAATGAGGCGACACGTGCCCATTCCCCTCCTACATGCCGCCACCACACTGCTGCCACGTTCAAAGAATCGGAACTATTTTCTTTCGCCCACCCGCTGCACTCAGAAATTCGCCATGGGATCGGTGATCTGGCCCACAGTCCCGACACTCATCGGCTTGCTCCGGGAGGGCCCACCTACCCGTCGCGACCTAGTCTCTAAGCAGCCCTTTTTCTTCCATATCGCTCAAACGTTTGCTACCCACTTAGTACATTTGACTTTCGCTACTTCGTAGTATACCCAAGGAGTAGTTAGTTTTTTTGGCCATGCTGATTCCCCACTCCATGCCACGACGCGCCGGTTCCCTTTCCTTCTCGGCGCCACACGGGACTTCCTCCCGGACAGCAAAGTACTGTGGTGGCGCTCGAAGATATGAGACCAGATAAGTGACCGCGGAAGCTGCATGCCCCAGATGGTGCCATCTGAGCTTAGAAACGCGTGTAGGAATTGACGCCAGGTCCGGGTCTTCTCCACTCTATTCTGTGTTTCACCAGACTAGGACTGTCCGTCGGAAGTCACTTACTGTAATCCATCCAACCACCCCAACCCAAGCGGCGTCCGTTTAGGCGTTTGTCCGTCCTTCTGTGGGTCCAATCTGTGGCGTCACCACTTGGAGCCGAATGCCTCACAGACGATCCCGGATCGTGTGTTGGGACCCGAAAGATGGTGAACTATGCCTGAATAGGCACTTCTAGACAATGACACTGCAATAACTTAGCATCTCAGACAAGTGAGTGCGGCTAGGGCTATACCAAGGCCGGTCTCGTCGCATCTACCATGACTTCAAGAAAGGTTCAACGCCTACTATGCACCGAAAATTGGCGTGCTCGGCTAAAATTCCGACTGATATGCAGTGATTCGCAGAACACATAAAATGTCGTGCCGCTTGGCGCAACTCAAAGCGATAATACCAAACAGCAGATCGAGTACCGTCTACTGCGGTGATTCACCAGCTAATAAAGATCAGCTAAACCTATAGTGGCATAGATTCTTAGCGCTGAGTGCTGGGAAGACCTTGGAGGCTCAGTTGGGTACCGTCAAAAGCGTCACGTAGCTTAGATATGGACCTACATCATGTTGATCCTGACCTCCGTCCCTGGACTTCCTGTCCGTTTGGATTTGAGTCGGTGCCTTTGGTGATACGAGAAGAGAGATAGATATCATATAGCATGAGTTACAACGGCAGAATAAAGGACGTTACAGTACTATCACGTGCGGTGGGTGCAAAATGGGGGAGGAGTTGCAAAACATGATTTTTTGACAGATCGGAAGACCTTTTGACCTGATCCTTCTTTGGTACGATAGACAGATGTTAATAGTTTAAATGTCCCACAAGAAAAAAGGGAGGGTGGTATGTTTTGGCCTTGCGATTTCGCGGGCATTGTGCAGTACTGGGCGAATTCAGAGAAAAGTGGTCTCGCACCCCATGGCACATACACTTTAGTACATGATTTAAATGTGCTATCAACCATCTTTTAAAATCTCAAATCACCTGGTTATACCCGCAACAAAGATACAAGGCAATCAGTGGATTTGCGTGACTCAGGAGTGTAACTCCCTGATTTTGGGGTAGCCTTCTCCGGCTTTCCTCCGACTCGGACATGTTTACTGCACATTCTCTTCGAATATAAGCTGTGTGGTAGCCGTCTAGTTGAGATATTATAGTACCCATCCCGGAAGTCTGATTGAAAAAAGAAGCCGATCATTTTCAATTCACGATTTGCCTGAAATTTGCAACTCTGCTCTATGACATCTGCAGACCACAACTTGAAGAAACGCGCCGAATCCCCACATCACATAGGGAGATACGATCAGCCGTCTCTGTGACTTAAATGCGTTCCCCCGTTCCACGTCACACGTCCCACGACCCTGCGAGATCCTTGTCCTGCCATCCCCACCCTTGTTCCTTGTACCACTCGACCAGTCGCACCATCAGATCCACCCACTCAGCCTCGTCCCCGCGCTTCACAGTGCTAAGCCACTTGCGCACCTCGTCTTTGCCGAGCGCCTCTATCTTCAGCCACGCAAGGTGCATGCGCCCTATCTCTCTCTCCGCGAACTCGCGCCAGGGCTCGGTGAATGGCGTGCCGCGGGGCGGAACGCTACCGCCGTGGCGCCCGCGATCCTGGAGGATCGAGACGAGCGCGTCCTGATACGCGGTGCCTCCACCGGGCTGCACGATGCGGTGCCCGACACGTGCGGGGTTGTCGAGCGCAGCTTCCTGTTCCCGGAGGTCGGCGAGGAGGTCGGAGTTCGGCGGGAGCATCGCGGGGTCGGCGATGGCATGTGCAACGAGCAGAGCCTGCGCAAAGTCGGACATACCGTTTAAGACGAAGATTGGGAGGCCGATGAAGGCGAGAGCGCGCGGGGCGTGCGTCGGCGCGAGGGAGATGACATGTCGGAAGAGCGGGCGGAGGTACCGCCCGTTATTTGTGAGGGCGTTGCAGGCATCTGGATCCGGGAGCGGTGTGGAGAGGGAGGTGTTGCGGATGGAAGGGAGGAAGGGGATGCGCAACTCGTAGCCCGTCGCAAGGAGGACCGTGTCGATCTGAGGGAGCGAAGTTCCGTCTTCGAACACAGGTGCATGGGGAGTGAAATGCGAGATGGGGCCAACGCGCTCTACTCCCGAGATGTGCGGGAAGGGTATGGGGCGAAGGGGATCATTCCTTAAAGAAGCGTACGTCTGGGGCCAGTGGAAAGAGGGGAGGTCGTCGGTCAGCCGAAGACTGAAGAGCACAGGCTGTGGGGGCGGGGGATTGCAAATGGTGCGTACCGAATTAGCGAAACCAACAACCTGTTGTACTATGTCTCGCCCACTTCCGCCACCTCCAACTACAAGGACGTTGCGACCGCGGTACACCTCGGGTTCACGATAGAAGATAGAGTGGAGTACCTTCCGATTAGGCGCCGAGTTTTCCCAAACCTGTTGTCCTTGGAACTTGGGTCGTAAGGATAGTCGATTGTGTCCAATTGCAACAATGAGATGATCGAATCTGGCGTGAACGGTGCTGTGTGCATGATCCAATGTGGTGAGCTGCCAGTGACCGGAAACGTTGTCACCGTGCCAGTCGGCAGCCAGAACCTCGTGGCGTAGGCGTATGTACGAAGAAAGGTTCCAATGCGAGATCATTGATCTATGGTACTGGAGTACGAAAGTATGAGGGAAGAGCACTGTGCCAGGGGAGAATGGGAACTGGGGAATAGTCACTGGTAAAATATCAGGTTTTCTCAGGTTGGTGGTAACGGAGAGTACGCATTACTGCTAGGATAGGTGATTGGTTCTGAGACGTGGATATAGCGGTGATTCTGGAAGGTCTGGTGGATGTGTGGATGTGGGTCGGGATACCTTTGGGTGGAATTGAGCACCGCATGATAGCAGCGTGGAGATGTGTTTGCTCACCAGATGCCCCCGACATCGTCACGTTGTTCAAAGAGGACAATCTCCCAGGTTCGTGTCGTATCCTTGGGCAGGTCGTCGACGAGCGTCTTGAGCATCACAATGCCGGCTGTACCGCCACCCACGATTGCGATACGTTTGTCGGGCACATTGGCGGTCGACGATAGGCTAGACAAGTGAAGGGGACTTGAAATTGGAGAAGAGAAAAAGCGAGGCGGAACCAGTTGGGCATTGATGACCATGTTGCAAAACAGCTCACAGACGGAGATTACAGGGCGGAACGGCATATTCGCAATCAGTGGCGCCTCAGCAAAAGGATCAAAGAAGACCCGCACCCTTTCGACACCTACCAACACCATTTATGGAAGTTACGACTATCTAGTTCCAAACAGAGCGTCTTCCAAAGGCACCACATCACGGTTCTCCAGTAGACACTTTTGCGGATACATGCAGTTCTGTCCAATGTCTGATCTAGTGTAAGATCCCTATATCGTAATATGTTTGGGTCCAGCATACGTCAAATACAGAGGATGTTCCTGGCGTAGGTCCAAAACGTACAATGCTACCCGGGAGTGAATGCAACACATGAGTGTTGAGGTGTATCATCATTACCACTTGCAAGCGGGTAAGCAAACTGCCGATGCTGGAGAGGCAAGCCGCGCTGTGGTCACGGTCAGATCATATTGCCATGTGGCTTGGTATTATGAGGTATTCCAACGCAAGCACATGACATCTAAGA
>WTXK01000478.1:0-33871 GCA_025769895.1 Lactarius psammicola | reverse complement strand
TACCAGTATGCGGACATGCACATTGGTCCGACCAGTAGTGTGACAGCAGTCGGATCAAGGTGGGGGAATGGACATCTACTAACCAGAGTGCAGAGACGTACCCTTGTCCAACCAGTACTGTGTAAGTGGTCGGACCACGTTTAAGTAGTTTACATGTGTTTCCCAAAGTGTGGATATGTATTTTATGGAAAGTAGTGTGCAAGTTGTTTTATTAGAGTGGAGGAGTGGAAACATACTTACCAGAGTTGTCGGAGAAGTGCGGGGGTGTCCAGAGATGATTTCTTGTCCAACTCACAATCTCTATGCTCCGATATGCTTTGGTCCGCCAGCCGACGTCGGCTGACCCATGAAATATGGAAGATTCTCCGACGTCGGCCGACGTCGGCTGCCCATGAGATATGGGAGATTCTGCCCGTCGGCTGGCCCATCAATTATGTAAGCCATTGCTGATCATTATGTGTTTCGAGGGCCTCCAATGTGATGGTCCCATCCATGAGTGACAGAGCAAGGGCCTCATGGACAGTTGGATGGGTCGACCGGAGATTCATTAGCGTGAATAAAAGCGCCAGTCTTGTGACATCAACGTGTCCAATGTTTTCTGCTTGGTAAATGAGGTCGCGAAGGGTGGCCATGGTTGAGTCACAGTTGACAGGGTTGTTGTCGAAGCGGATCTGCATCATCTTTTGGATCAGCTGGATCTGCGTTAACCCGCTTCACTTCTCATGTCTGCGTCGAAGGAGATTATACGCATCAGCGGAGGTGGCGCATGTCGCGATATATTGGGATTCCGAGGAGAACATGTGCGCTCGCATGAATCCAAGGATCATGCGATCGTTCCCGTGCCAGTGACGGTATCCTGAGGGGTCGGCGCGATGGTCCGGGCATTGCAGGAGGCCGCGCGGGTAGTTGTCAAGTTGGCCCATCTCGAGTGATGTGAGTAGCTGTCGCGACCACTCTAGCCAATTGTTCGCGTTTAGTGACAGCTTAAGGTCAGCTGGCCAAGGAGGTACTCCAGCCATCGTCTTCTCTTTTATTGTAGGTCGGACATCCAGGTCTGGCGATGACATGGGGCGAGAGGTGTGCCTATGTGATCGAGTCTGCGTTTGTACCGGATGTCGCGGATGAGAAGGCGATGATGACTCCGAAGACGAGGAGTTGGTGTGACGTCTTCGATTTCCTGGTTGGCGCGAACTGTGTATGTGAGGAGGGGTGCTGTGGCGTGCAGGGGCATTGCGTGCGGGCGCGTTGCGTGTAGGTGCATTACGTGCGGGAGCATTAGCAGCGGCTTGATTATTCCCGGTTTGGGCCGGGGGTGTGATAAAGGGGCCTCTCTGGGCCGTAGTTGCTGCCCTCCTGCGCGCCAGTACAGACAGAGGTGTGAGGTCGCTTGGTGGTGTGGACATCTTAGATTCTGAGGTTGACACGAATTTTCAAAAGAGTAAGAGACGATGGTATAACGATAGACCAAGGACCAGAGACGGATAACGATTCGATGACGGGCGAAAAGAAAAGACAGGGATGGACCAGAGATACACGATAAGAGACACAACGCAAATCAGATTGAAGGGATCCAGTGAGCTCTACTGTCGCTTGTTTCGCTGGTCGGGAAGAATATAGGCGGATTGTCTTCAGTTGACAGCCGCAGGGCCCATAACCTTTTAGATCTAAAAGGTTCCCCCTCAGCGTTATAGACAGAACGAACTAATGTATTACCAACCTAAAAGGTTCTGAGTACAATATAAGTAAGTGGATACTGGACGAGAATATGACGATTGTACTTACCCCCCTCAGCGTTATAGACAGAACAAACTGAGGGGGGAAAAAGGTATCGTACGAGTTATTATAGTATTGTGTATACGAGTTCCATTTCTTAATTAGTATTGTTGTCTTCCATTTTAGGATCTTACACATACAGCATCGTTATCACTGGCAGGTCTGGCGTTTAGTGATCACACTACCAGCGGCAGCGGAGAGTGCAGCGCTTCTAGCCCGGTAATTACATCCAGTCGTGCAGTGGAACTCGCCCAGGCCCTGGTAGTTCCGGTCACTGCTTCCGAACGGAGATTAATAGATGTGATTAAAAGGTAGCAATTGATCACTCTTGTTAGAATACTTAGCTAGATGAGTATGTGGTGCCAACCCTTCCATGAATTAATTACAGCATTACATGCAGCTGGGCAAGTCATCTGCGACCAGATTCATCACAAGAATAGTGTAACACCTCTAGGGCAGCATAATAAAGCCCTCCACATTACTATCTACATGGTTCATGGTGTTGGGATGGCGCCCGGGTTAAGGTAGAATAATAGTAGTTGGATCAGTTATTAGGGTTCTGCACTCAAGGTGCACGTCCGTGAACACAAAAACAAGAACAACCATTCCTGTCCAGTCCAGTTTACAGGGCTAATCCCCACAATGAGATATCAGACTGGCTAACGCACCGGGAGAAACCTCCACCGATCTAGGTGTAAATCGTGAATAGGAATCTCCGAGACGAAAAAAAAAAATGTATTTAAGCAAGTTTTAAGAGCAAGGTATGAAATTACGCAGTTGGAACCGGGGTCCAGGAGGTCAATCAGCGAGAAGCGTAAACATCATTCTACCCTTCGAGGGTATGAGCGTTTGGGCATTAATCCGGGTGAGACGAGGACATTGACTCGGAGCTGAGACTCTCAGGCTGTGAACAGAAGGGCTCAGAGCTTCTGGCGTGGCTGTCACGTGTCGGGAAAAGGTTCTGCGCATGCTCGGAGCACAAGGACGTAGCACATTGGTCGCGCTTTCCCGCCCCTCTAACACCCGTACCAATTTGCACTGCTAGTACTTCTAGTAACCTAGTTTCCCTCCTGGGTGTAGGAAACTTGTCAAGCCCCAGTTTGCAAAATTAGAGCCAGTGACGCCAAAATTTGATTTGGCGCAGGATCTAATTAATATTCTAGCACACGAATGCGGTCTTGCACCAAATTCGAACCTTGCACCAAAATAAGATCTTGTGCCAGAGTTAAATGCCAGATTTTGAACGTCGCCCTAGAATCGGACAGGCCCAACTAGTTGTGAATGATGCCTACGCAGACGGTGCGCCAAGCACCTTCTAGCAACTTATACATGGCTTCCGATGAATAGATAAAAACGTGTGATTTCGGAGTAAGGCTGAATATAGACACAATGTAGAAGTTAAAATGTACAGTCAGTAGTGACTCAATGTGCAATTACGCCGGGTTTATCCACATGTAGCCCTTGTCACAGACAAGATGTGGACTTGCACATCGGCGCATACCACAAACGTGAGGGCACACGACGAAAGACGAATACATTACTTAAAAATACGACGCTAAAAAAGGGGGCAGATGAAATGACAGGGGGCGACCCAAGGTTAAGATTCAGGTAGTCATCGCCTCTTGAATACCAACGGCACGCGAACGGGGCTGAAAGAGAACTCAGGCCATGGCGAACAGGAGGGAGGGGACACTGCGTACGTAGTGGTCACGAATAGCTTGGAGGCCGTTATACGCGCAAAGCGTTGTTCGAATGTCTCACCGATGAATGCGGGCTCTTCCTTAACTTCAACTCTGTACCTCGATATCATCATCGTGATGACGGCTATGCTCTCAGTTTCGAAGAATCTGAAGAAGAAAAAAAAAACATGAATAAGTAACTCCGCCACGTCGTCAGCGACCAAGTTTTCTCGCACCGCCTCCCGAGGCATGCCCGGGCACCTACAACGAATTCAAAACTGTACGACCAGCTGTCATGACGGGACCAAACCTACCTGCGCTAAACGGCAAGAACGCGTCCCTTGGCCACTCTTCAAGGAACCTCTCCGGCCGGAACGTGTGGGGGTCCTTCCAATACCGAGCTGTGAGACTTCGGTAAGGACCAGTCCTTAAGATGGAAGGAGGCTCAACATACGGTTATAATGCAGGCCGGGTACATGAATGTCTATTTCTGCTCCCGCAGGGACAGGGAACTGTTGTCTTTCCGCCGTCAGCATTGGCTACGGTCAAACTGGTATCTTCCGTAGTATATTTGGGGATTGCTGGAACCTGTGATTACATTGGCTGGGCACTAACCGCCGTTCCGATTAGACGCACCGGTGGGCTGAGCAGCGCAGTCAGCTTTGTTTGGGAGTCTAATTGAAATATCCACTCACAACATCCTCAGCGTTTCATATAAGACCCTTCGAGTCCCAGAGAATGAGAACGCGTATGCTGGTGTGCGATTAATGAACTTACGCCAACGAGAGCGTGAACAGGTTCATGTCTTCATAGGTCTGCGGGAGATCAGTCTTTCCGTGACTTTGAGATCTGATTGATAGATCCTACAGGTATTCCATTTATGTCGGCCATTGTACCCTTAATTTGCTGATACAAGCGCTCCTGCTCATCGGGGTAAAGCGCTAATAAGGCAAACGTGAAACAAAGTGTATGGGCTGTTGTCTGTAGTAAAGGGACCGTTCAAATCGCACCACTGGCGGAATGGAGTGGCCTTACCTCATGTCCAGCGAGAAGGAAGATGAACGTATTTCCTGGGATGGTGAGTGAGATATTTTTTCATGAGCGCGATACAGTATAACAATTGGCACTTACCAATGAGCTCTTGCTCAGTTATCGCCACGCTGCCATCTGGATCATCGTGTGCCGCGTCCAGGAGTCCACTGAACAGATCGTGACGCTCTTCTTTTGTCTCAGCGCTTCTCCTAGCATTCACCATTTCTACCATATATTGCTGTCCGATACGTCAGCCATGGAGGACATACCCAGTTGGGACAAGGCACCTTCATCTCGTTGAATGCCAGGTTTACCCTCCTTGTGTGCTCCGTTAGATTCATTGCCCACTTAGGAACACTAATATTATGATCAGATTTGCGGACAAGATGTGAAGCGCATCCTTGAAAGTCATCTGGTGGCCGGGGGGAACAATCAAGTCTGAAGTCCATGTGACCCGGCGGCCGAACCCTAGATCCCGTTAGCATGACGATGCAAAGGTCGAGCAAAATATAGACTACCTGCAACGCCGATGACAAAAAGGGCGATCTGACGGAGATGTCGGAAAAATTGTGCGGGAGAATCTACACTTGGCCTACCGGAAGGGTGATGTCTACGCAGTGATCTAACACGATTTCGGGATTATCTCCCCAGACATTGTCGAACAGGTCGAACATGATCCTGGACCGTTTCATCCCATACTAGCCGAGTATTTCTCTAGGGACCGCATTTGAGAGAATGGCGACTCCGACAGCCCGTTACATACCTCCGAGAAGGCTGGAGCGCAGATCGTTCGGTATCTTTTCCATTGTTCCCCTTCTGAGGCTACGATGTTGCTTCCAAAAACCGACAGCATCGTATATATCTTGACGGGTTTGGGAAACCTGGCACGAGAGGTTGTCACTTCCTGCAAACCATAAATCAAAGATCAAATACATCCAGTCCGAGGAGGAGTATCCCTTACTTTGATAGCCGCGGCATCCGCAAGGAAAATGACGGTTTTTGACCTGGGAAACACGGTGACCTAGCAGTCTATCGTCTTTGACTTTTGTCCCTCCGCATAGGGAGTACAGTAAATTCACCATAGAAGTGGCGTCCTTTCCAGCAGCGGCGAAATCTACAGGAGGCCATGACTCGCATAATGATCTCTTGCACTGGCGGCATGCCCCTACCTTGATACTCCGACCTTATTATCCATGAAACCTTTCGACTCACATAAGGAATCGATGGCAGTGTGCGCTTGACCACCTGTCCCAGGAAGGACGTTGGATCGAGAAGGAGGCGATGGCCCGAGAGGTGTCTGCCAGGGTGACTCTCTCAGTTATGTTTGTTTCTAGGCCGTAAAGGTACCTACCCAATGTTGCGGATAGCCCTCCGTAATTCCAGCAGGGTCTGGAGTAGATATAGGCAGAAAAGCGAAAAAATAACAAGTAGAACTGAGTGCATAATTGTCTTTGAGAGCGTGCAGAACGGGGGTTTGAGGGTTGAGAAGAAAATAGGGGGAATTTGATTTTCAGTTGCATCGATACTGACGCCCGAAGGATATTCCGACTCGGAAGTCACTTACACTTATGCGCTTTCCAGGCCAGCCATGTGGCAGTAAGCACTACCTGAAGTGAGAAGCCTCCCACTGTGATCCGCAATCACGGTAGAGCAAAGCGGCTGGATGCAAGTCGCAGACCTGAGGTCAATGGAAAAGGGGAGCGACTGTACACCAATTTAAGTTGTCTCGTGGAGTCCTCGGGAGAGGATTAAAAGCGCAAGCGGTGGGAGCATCGGTCCGGAACGGAATTTGGCGTAAACGGTTGATTTCGGATGTTTTTGGCGTTTCTCACTCACCTTTTTTGGAAAAGTTTTGGCAAACGGATAGACGGGTTCGAGTAGTTTTGGCAGTTTTGATTTTTCGCACTGAAAAACCTCTAAAAATAAACTCCGACCAATCCTGCAGTGGTGGTCCCCGATGCACATTTCAGACCAGCCTTGATGACAAGGCACGTCTGCGTCACGAGAATACCAACCTCTTTATATTAAGTACATACCAATCTAGGGCGGAATCATGGACTCAGCGATCGCAGGAAATTAATCACTACATGATGTACCATTACGATGTTCCCAGGCGGCGGTCATGCAGAAGAGACAAAGCCCGTGCCTCTAGCATACGAAATCTGTTACAGCGTGATCGAGATGTCTGGGTTGCTACGGGATCGTGGAACAGCCCTCTCCACAGTTCCTTTTTGCCTCATGGCGATGAGCACGTGCTAGCGATAACTTGAAAGGGTCCAAAGTAAGTTGAGAGGCCTGAATAATGAGTCCGCTACAGTGTAGTGCTTAGCTGGTTGATAACCGAATGTCAGTTCACCACCTGCGAATGGGGTGCTGACCAAAAGTCGTGAGTTTAGACGTAACAGTCGTACTGCCGTACGAAGGCGACGAAGCCCTGAGAAAGTGATACTGTAGGAAGAACGAGACATTACGACAGCGGTTTTGAAGCTCGGGCTACCCTGGGGCTCGTGGGATACAAGAATAGCCAAAATACCCGACGCGAGAGCACGGGGAAAGCAACCGCATCCAGAAATGACTTCCCTCGAGAAAGTCTCGCTCCCGTCACGGCCTTACAGTGTTGAATTACCGATCGACCAACCTCGGGTGGGTGGCACGTGTGGAGTAGTCATATGCGCGAGGACAGTCATCTCCGCTACAATGCAGGAGAGGATCATTTTATGACTTGCCCTTCTACCCCTTATAGTATGATTACCCGCCGCAACACGTGTGGGCGCAAACTCGCCACCAGTAGCCCGAGGAGCCCGCAAGTGATGAGGGTCCCGAAGATCAACCACCGCTGGGGGTATCAAAGTTGGCAATACCCAGTGTGGAATTGGAGATGGCGTCGAACAAGAGGGGGGAACGATTCAGGAATCTCTTCGTTGTGGATGCGAATGAAGACCCCATGCGAGGCCGGCGCAAGTAGTAAAGATAGCGAAGTGTCGTTCGTCTCTGTGCCAAGTTGAACGCATTCATTGAGCCTGAGCGCTGATTTGAATCTCCGCACTACGCCCATGGACTGCATGCATGCCCTCAGACACGATCATACAGCATCGTTATCAGGTCTGGCGTTTGGTGATCACACCACCAGCGGCAGCGGAGAGTGCAGCGCTTCTAGTCTGGTAATTACTCCTAATTGTGCAGTGGAACTCACCCGGGGACCTGGTAGTTCCGGTCACTGCTTCTTTCTCTCCAAACGGAGATTAATAGACGTGATTAAAAGGGAGCGGTCGATCACTCCTCTTGCTATCATAGAATACTTAGATGAGTATGTAGTTCCAACCCTCCCATGAATTAATTACAGCCGGCAAGACATCCGCGACCAGATTCGTCGCAATAATAGTGTAACGCGCCTATGATAGGGCAGCACAGGAAAAGCCCTTCACATTACTATCATGTTACACGGTTTATGGTTTTATTTTGAGATGGTGCCCGAGTTAAGAGTACGTAGATCAGATAAGGCTCTGCACCAAGGTGCATGTCCGTAGACAAAAATATATAGAATTATCTATATCCCGTGAAGTCCAAGATAAAGGGCTGCTCTCCCAGATTGGCTAACGCACCAGAAAGACTTCCGCAGATCCAGATGCAAATGGTGAAGAGGAATCCCCGAGACATGGACGTTCTCTGGGTCACACCAGCCGGAAGGCACTTCGTCTCTGTCCCGTGTAACCGCCCACCCTTTCTCATGTGCGCTGTCCACTACCCTTTTACGGAGGGTATCGCGTGGTTTCAGGGGAACTGGATAAAGATGTGGACAGTCAAGTCTAAGCTAGAATGTTTATTTTTTGAAGATCACTGACCAAAGAGCGGAGTGAAAGTTGGGAAAACTCAACCCCCTGTCGTTCGAAATCCGATGCATCTTCTGCAAGATGGCTACGTCGCCAACCCAAGGGTAATCCCTCGGCCGTTCCTGAAGTAGTATCTGGGGAGTTAGTATGAAGACCTAGGCCAACATGGTATGAATAGCAATGTGGAAGTGGAAAGTTGGCCGATGCTGTAAATGATGTAAACGTAGAACGGTGTTCGAGTCATCGCATCTAGACGACATAAGACTCAAACCCGGTCCAACACAATGACAGTGCCAAAGCAGCTGATGGTGCAGATGTCCCAGTCACTCTTGAACGAAAGGTTTCGTCCTTCCGGGGTCACAGATACGGTGCCCTTCCGGAACCTCTATCTCACTAAATTATGACAGTGCGATATTCAGAAGTCAGAAAATCATACTGAGAGAATCCATTTCTTTGTGTGTGCGTCTCGTGTTTCGATTTCCCACCGCTTGACTAATTTCCCCTTTTTTCTGCCCTTTTTTCAATAGATCGGTCTGGTTTTTTTGCAGCGGTTTCGGTATTTGTCATCGAGAGCTACAAGCGGACCATTGCCCTGCTTAACCAGGCGTCACAGCACAGCAGGGATATCGAGAGCCACGCCTTTGGACCTACCTCCTTCTCCAGGTTATACCGTTCAAATCTGTCCAGGCTTAAAAATCACGTGCGCCAACTGGGCGATACTTTGGCAAAGTAACCATACATTGACCTGCTAGGCCAGAGCAACGAACTGCATAGGTGACCGCGAGTGCCTTCTCTCGGGAATGGCCGCCTTGGCACTATATGCATACGACGGAGATGATCTGGCTGCTGCTCCATACCTTTGTGTTGTTTCTTCATCGGCCTCATCGACTTCCCCTTCTTGGCCAGTGACAAAACTGTCGCATGGTTTTTCTCGAGTACATGGCCTCCCTCGCGCTTGTGTACATCACGACGACACTTCTCCCATGTTTGTTCTCAAACTCCAATTACTCCACACCGTTCTCCGGTGGTTCATGGAAGGTAGCCCAGCTACATTACCGACGCCCCAGAAGTTAGCCTCCGTTCCCTTCCGTCATCATTGGGGAGAATCCGTGGCGGGGTGGCTGCGAGGTTCGAGATCGCCGAAAGGCGGCACCATGCTATTAGTAAGCGCTGGTTCGTGAAAACATATTTTCAAAGTTCGAGTAGCGCCAGCGCCAGCCAAGAGGCTGGTGCAGAACGCAGTTGCACGTCAAAAATGGAGTAATTGTAGAAGGAAGAGCCGGTACGACGACAATATTAATACAGTACGTACCCTGTTATGTCGTCGCCGTTCGAATTCTGACATTTTAACGCGCATTCGACGCAGTATGGTTGACCCAGAATAGGAACATGACGCAACCCGTGACGTGAAACGGTGTGAGGGTCATCTCGATTACTGTGGGAAGGTACAGGCCGAGCATTCCTGCCGACTGTAAGTGTTTGGGCGAGCGTGTGCAGGGATTTGTGAGCAATCAGATGGTCACCAGGCTGGGATGTCAAAAGCGTGACTGCGGACGCAGCAGGGGAGAAAACATGTGGCGGGCTGGATGTGCGCACGATCGAGAGCCAACGCACCTTCAGGAACCAAGTTTTATACTGTAGTAGATGTCTATGAGGACTACCACAACTATAACTGAGGGTCCTACAGTACTTGCAGCGGTTGGGTCGGCTACTGTTAGCATGCGGCGATAGACCGGCAACCTGACACCTACCCAGAAAAGCCTTTCCCGCCCTGCATTGTGGGATAAACTGTGGACCATAACTACGAGAGAAGTTTGGTTAAGGTGGCAGACCTGGTTTCTATAGGGCAGAGGTGACATTCAGGGTGTTTCCCGGGGCGCCTCCACACATGAGTAACGATGTTGGGTTGGGAAGATATATACCCTTGTCAATTCTGCGAATTCCACCTGAGCCCTACTTTCCCACGACCTGTGTAGGCGACTCGGACCATATTATACTATGGGATGAGGCCGTAATCGATGCGACGAAATAAGAAGGGGCGTGGGCGCGTGGACGGATTGAGGTTATTGGTCGGGTGACCCGGGAGTTAGAGATTCCGAGGGCGAATTAAGTTGATTAATGGATAGAGAGACCCGGCGTAGAAAGATAGAAACGAGTCGGTTGTGGCCCGGGGCTGCGTTGACAACTCTTGTCATTCTTGTCTCGACTGGACTGCCACCCCTCTCATCTTCCCTCTTCCTCCTCCCCCCTCCTCTCTTCCCCACTCCTGCATCTCCTGCATCTCCTCCTTTCTTATTTCTTTCAAAATTTCTCTTAGTCCAGAACTCACTGCAAAGCGAGACCCTGGTCAACCTCAACCGTCCTCATTATATTTTTTTTCTTTGGTGCCCTCTGTGACCGTACCCACCAGAGTCCGCCCATGTCTTCTTTTGTTGCCGCTGTAGGGCCAATGGCGCCTTTGTCATCTTCAGTTGATCGTTCCAGTCAACTCTCTTCCGCAGCCTCGTTCCACACAGCCCCTTCCACCCTTAACTCATTATCACCCAAACCATCCTCCTCACGATCATCATCTGCCGTCACTTTCGGACCAGTTGATATTCAGGGCTCAAGCACGAACCCCATTCATATCGTTGCCACCACAAGCGAGGATGCACCGCAGGAAGTCCACATCATAAAGGTCACCGACGAGGCAGTACACATGCAGTCATCCAGTTCATCCAGTTCCTATCGTTCACAAGGTCGCCGAGCCCTTTTTGCGCGTAGTTGCCCGCGGCGAGGTACGAGAGGGTAGCGTTGGTCCGCCGCCCCCGTCGCCTCCCGCGAGCGACGGCCAACCAGACGAGGATCAAGAACAAGGGCACGGCCGAGCTTCTCCCGTACCACCCTCTAAATCCGAGCCCGTCTCCATCGCCCCCATACACCGCTCACCGGGTCTCTCCTTTTCCTCATCCCACAACTCCTCCCTCGCTGGTCCAGGACCAAGCACCCTGTCGCGCCGCTTCCGTGCCGACGATTCACCCGTGCTTGCTCCGATCGTTCCCGCCCGACGACTAACACCCCTATCTACCGATGGCCTCCTTCAGCCTCCATCACAGTCCACCATGCGAACCCCGCGACGTAACACTACTGGCTCTGCCCCGCGCTCGCCTCGGACCACGGCTCGCGCAGCAAGCCACCTCAACCTTACTTTGGACGATGGTGAACTCTCGGAGGAGCTCGTCAGCGACATGCAACAACAAGCCGAACAGATCCGGCGCGAGCGTTTGTCAAAGCGTGTCAAGCAAGCCGAGGACGTGCCACGCGTGCTAGTCGGAAACTTGATTGGCGAGGGTCACGTAAACTATGTTTTGATGTACAACATGCTTACAGGCATTCGTATTGCCGTATCTCGGACCCAAGCCAAGATCAAACGGCCGTTGACCGATGATGACTTTACCTCCCGTCATAAATATTCCTTCGATATGTAAGTCACTTGGCCCGTATCCGGTCCCTGGTCCACTGACGGTCAGCCCCTGCAAAGCATCGGCAACGAATTGACACCCTCTGCGAAATATGATTTCAAATTCAAAGATTACGCCCCTTGGGTCTTTCGCGAACTTCGAGAAGACCACTTCCACCTCGACCCAGCCGACTACCTTCTTTCCCTCACTTCACAGTACATCCTCTCCGAGCTCGGATCACCGGGAAAATCCGGCTCCTTCTTCTATTTCTCCCGTGATTACCGTTTCATCATCAAGACCATCCGACATGCCGAGCACAAGTTTTTGCGTTCGATACTGAAGCGATACCACGCGCACGTGAGTGCAAATCCGCATACACTGCTTTCGCGTTTCTATGGCCTCCACCGCGTCAAACTTCCGCGTGGACACAAGATACACTTTGTGATCATGAACAACCTTTTCCCGGCTCACAAGGATATCCATGAGACGTACGATCTCAAGGGCAGTACAGTTGGTCGGCTATACCCCGAGGACCGTGCTCGTGAAAATCCGCGGGCGGTGCTTAAGGATCTCAATTGGATCGAGCGCCGCAAGGAGCTCGCGTTCGGCCCCGAGAAGCGTGCTCTCCTCACGGAGCAGCTCCGGCGCGACGCTGAGTTACTCAAAGAGCTCCAAGTGATGGATTACTCGCTCCTCGTCGGCATACACAACATGCAGCGCGGGAACCGCGACAATGTCCGACGAAACACCCTCCGCGTCTTTTCACCACCCGACGTCCACGTCCCCCCGCAGCCCCACGCGCATGGGCACAGCAATCCGCACCGACGACGCACGGTGACGTCTATCACGCCAGAGCCCCCACACGTCGTGCGCCGGGCGATGCACGACGTGCGATTGAACGCCAATGCGAGCCTGAAGAGCGTCGGTGATGGGCTCTTACCCGAGGAGGACACCGGCGACCGACAGCACTTCCTCTTCTCCCAGGATGAGGGCGGGCTCCGTGCGACGAACGAGCAGAACGAGCCGCTCGATACGGTGTACTACCTTGGCGTGATCGACATCTTGACGCCGTACGGCCTGGTGAAGAAATTTGAGCATATATGGAAGGGCATGTCGGCTGACAGGGTACGTCCTCCTTCCTCTCTGTCGCCCGCACTGGCGCTCTGGCGTACTGATTGGTGTACAGCACAAGATTAGTCCGGTGCCACCTGCCGAATATGGAGACCGTTTCTTTGCGTTTATGCGCGCGATCATGCGCGGTGGAGAGGGCGGCGCGCGGTTCAAGGCTGAGTAGCCACCCCCCCCTTCCTAGGTTTTTCTCGCCACATACTTCTCCCTCTCATACACCTTTCACTTCGCATGAACCCATACATCGCAAGCACAAGCAGTATTTTACTACCTTTTTTTTTTTCCCTCCGCACGGACCAGAGCATCTGTAGCCTGCACATACCCACCTCCAACACTAAACTCTATATTGATCTACGTGTTCAGAGTGCTTCCCCTGCTTTTTGTTCGTTACCCCTCGCGTCGCATGCATACCGTCCACATTCCTTACATCTTTCATTTATTTCGTAGATCTCCTCTTTACCGCGCACCCTCTTTATTGGTAGGGTTATTGGTCTCTATTCCCCCCCCTCTATTATTTTCATCGTCTGGGTGAGTCGACACAGTGGGTTATTATTGTATGTAGACAGACACACGGACAGCCAGTTACGCTCTTTATTTTTTTCCTCTTGTCCTCTTTCTTCTATCCCATCTTTTCTCTATCTTGCGCATCGCATCTCTGTGTACGAGTTTGCTCTCTTACTCTGCGAGTCGATAAGAAATCGGTGGTAGGTTATGGTTTCGGTTGTGGAAAATACAAAGGAGAGAATGGATACAGCTGGGGTGACGACGACAAACATCAAAAAAATGTGATATGGAAAGGCAGAAAGAATAACGCGTCGGAGTCTACTTATACTTTCAGCACATGGGGCGTGGTGCCTGCTCGGAGATCGTGGTGGGGTGGGGTGGGGTGGGAGGGCCTCATGGGATTTTCTACTCGTCGTCTTCTTCCGCGCTAGGTTGCCTCTTCCGCGCCGCTGAATGTAACAGTCAGCACTCTCAATTCAGAAGTGAAGGAAAGAGCCAGAAAAGGTGAAAATGATATACTGTAATGTGAAAAGTGAAAAGAAAAGACAAACGTACTCCGACGCGTCGCGCGCTTCTTGGCCGCTGCCTTCTTGCCCTCCACGCGCTTCTCGAACGCTTGGTCCTCCGCTCCTTGTCTCCGGCTCTCCTCCAGAACCTTTTGGTCAGTCAATCAGTCTCTGTACACGCGTCTCTTAGAAACGGTACGTACCGTCTCAAACTCGTTCAACTCCGAGTCGGGCTTATTCGCCGCCTTGTTCGATCGTGCCTAATTTCTCGACGTGAGGGGGCCAAGAAGAAAAAAGCATGTATTATGTGTGCGTACCTTGACGAGGATCTCCTGGAAGCGCGCATAGACGCCCTCCTCGTGCAGCTTGTCGCGGTAGAACGGCAGGCCCTCGACGAGCTTTTTCACGGAACGCTCGGACTTGAACGGCAAGAGCGAGAGGCAGAACGCGATGTCGCGCCACTGGCGCGTGTCCTCGCTGAGTCGGAAGCGCTGGCACAAGCTTCTCGACGATGCTTTCAGCTTGCTTTTCCTAAAATAAAATAAAATAGAAAGATGGATGAGGGTGGGTGCGCGTTCGGGGTCACGGGCACTACGTTACCTTCTCGATGAAGGTGAAGATGTATCGCATCGTGCGCTGGAAGCCCTCCTCGTCCATCGCGTGTTCGCCGACCGAGAGATGGCTGATGACTGCACAGACGGGTAATAAGCGGGACAAAGCGAGTCAGCCAAAAAAAGAACACACGCACCGTCGGGCAGGTTGTTGTATATCGCGTTGTCTTTCGTGGACAAGTCCGTGAAGAAGAGCTTGGCGAGGTCCGCAATGCGGGGCTCCTCGTCCTCGAGGCACTTTGCCATTTCGCCGAGCTGGCCCTTGACCTTGATCATGCCGTTGAGGATGAGGTGCGTGAGCACCATGAGCGTGTTCTTCTTCACGACGAGATCGATATCTGAGAGGCCCCTGTACAGCTCGTCGCTGTTCTCGTCGACGATCGTGCTAAACGAGACCGCGACGTCGCCAAGCGCGATCGCGATGTTGCTTCGGATGTTCGCGTCCTTCGACGTCTCCAGGATCCGGAACAGTAGGTGGTGGTTCGCGTCGCAAAAGTTAGAGCTCACGCAGAGGAACTTGCTGAACGACAGCGTCGCCACCGCCCGCAGTGTCGTGTTCTGGCAGGTGTTATTAAGCCGCGGAATAGATCTCCCCAAAGACGACGACGAACCTTGAACTGGTCTGGTCGGCCGCATATACGGACTAACAGGGGCCCGTATAAGTGCAAGGAGCGAGTCAGGGCCGTACAAGAGCTCAGTCTCGCGCACGGCTACTATGCGCTCGCCGATCTCGTCCTCCGCATTTCCTGCGACCTGGTCAAGCTCCTCTCCATCCTTACTCGCGGCGTCATTCTCAGCACCCTTCGCGAGCTTCTCCGCTGAAAAAAAAAAAAGAAATCAGACGACCTGTGATCCGGAAACATCAAAAAAGAGAGGGCTGTACCTAATTCCTTTTCTTGCTTTTGCCGCTTCCACTCACGCTCGACGAGTTCAAGGTAGACGATGTGCTTGATCGCGACGTGGCCCACCACGAATAGCAGCTGGCTCAGCTCAAACGCATCACCAGTGTCGTCGCTCTTCTTCGCCGGGTTCCCCACTGAGGTTCCTCCCTGCGTCGAGCCTGGCATTGTCGAAATTAGCGGCTGGGTGCTCTGGGGTTGGTCCCGGTCCTCGTCCATCGCGTCCGGATCTGGGGCCGACGGGTCTTCTTCGGGCGGCTGCTTCTCGCGCCGGCGGAACGCGCGCCGGGTGAGGTTGCGAATGATTGTGTTGCTGAGGACTTCTGGCCGGTCGCCGAGCGCGTAGACGGTATTGATCGCCTGCTCGGAGAGGGCGAACCACTCGCGCGAGCGGCACGGGTGTTCGATGGCCTCTTGCAGCTTGCGGAAGACGGGGCTGTCCATGTCGAGGCGGACGCTCTTGTCCAGGAGGGAGCCCTTGACTTTCTTCACGCTACCGTTGAGCCGCTGTAGCGCGACGCAGGTGTACCTGGCGAGGATCAGGTCGGCCTAAATCCCGAGCGGCGCAGCGAGGTGAGAAGAGTGGGTGCCCTTGAGGCAGCTGATGGGACTGACCTTGCCCATGGGACCAAGTCCAATCTTCAGGAGGACATCTACTCTGTCCTGGACGACGCTCCGCCGTGCCAGTGCGAGCATACCGATGATTATGATCGCTCCTCGGCGCTGCTGTTTTGGTAGTGGTCGTTCAGAACCTAGTGGGAGGGGGGAATCAGCGCTCTGGCAGTAGAGTCGGCTATGTAGCATGCTCACTGTAAACTTGCCATAGCTTGTTCACGACATCAGGGTGGATCTGGTCGTCATCCATCATGTACCGCATCATCTCTTCCAGACTTGTCAGCTCTGCGAGCGTCGCGTCGTATGTCAACCTGCGCGACATTCTCATGATGAGTACATGGATCCGGGTTGCAGTCAGCGGCCAACGCACTCGATCATGTTCTTTGCTATCCGGTTCACCTGCTGCTTGGGCTCCATGTCGGGTAATGGGTCAAAGTATAAGCTGCGGTAGCACTCCAACAGGCGCGAGCGAATGCCCTTGAGTTCTTTCCCGTCTTCTGACATTGAGCTGTTATCCTTCGACCAGATCAGATGCAGCATCTTCTTAATGCCAATCTGCGTTTGTCGTGAGCGATACGAAAAATCAACGCATCTCGTCCATCGCTCACCTCGGCGCTGTCGAGCTGATACTCATGCGCGACCCTGAAAAACTCCATGGCTTCCAACACCTCGGTCTTGTGTGTTGACCCAAGCAACTGGAAGATCAGCTGAGCCGCCTCCTCTACCTGCCGAATAAAGTTGAGTGCCTCCGAGTAGTACCGTTTGCGCAGCCGGAGGTGCAGTAACTGGTTGCTCTCGAGCGCAGCGAGCGCCGCCTGCTCGTCCGTCAGCGCGGCCATGTCAAGCTCGGATTTGCGCCCGCCATTCGGTTTTTGCGATGACGATGCGCCTTCGCCTTCGACGTCGCCTTCTTCGGCTCGGGAAGGCTCAGCTTCTACTTCTTCTTCGTCGTCCATGATGCTGTCAGCGTCGTCCTCTTCCTCGTCTTCCTCGTCGACGTCCATCGCATCCTCCGTGTCCTTGTCTCTGTGCCTGTCAACAGTGATCGTAAAACTCGCCCGGACACGACACGCAACAGAGAGAGAACCATACCGCGATCGCTTCTTCTTCTTAGACCGAGACGCAGACGACGACGACGACGACGCCTGCTGCTGCTGATCGCCTTCATCTTCTTTATCCGCTCCCTCCGCATCGGCGCCGGCGAGGGTATCGTCGAGCGCCTTTTCCGTCTTCTGCAGCTCCTGCACCACCTCTCGGTACCGCTCCTCCCACTCCAGCATCCCGAGCAGCCCGCCGTGCATGAGGCCATACGGATGTGTCACGATCAGCTTCACGATCAACGAGATCGCATTCCTGCGCACGCCCGCGACCTTGTCCTCGAGCGCCGCGACGGCCGCGCGGGTGATGGCGAGCCGCTGCTTGGGGAACTTGACGGGCAGGTCGCACAGCCGGCTGAGGACGTTGAAGACTTTAGAGCGGACGTAGGAGGACAGGTCGAGCGTGCGCTCGAGCAGGAGGTCGTATAGCCCGTTGAGCTGCTTTTGCGTTTGGTGCGCGTCACTCGTGAGGTCCTCGGAACAGGCGAGCTCCCGGATGAGATGGCCGATAATTTCTACGATGGCCATTCGCATCGGATAAGACTGTGACGTTTTGCATGAGCCCTCACCCGTAGGATCGGGTTGTGGGGAATGGAATGAATGAAAAAACGCACCTCAGAATCTAGTTGCGAGAGCAGCAAGCTGATCTGCTTGAGGACTGCTCGTGGGGCCCACTCCGCGAACTGCGTGAGGAATCGGGAAAAGTGTCGAGGCCCCTTGGTATCCTGCGCGCTGAAGCTCTTCGCCGCGATCTCGCGCAGAATCTCGTCCCCCAAGCTGAGCATGGTCGAATTCCCGAAGTAGTATGTTGAGGCACTCCGCCATGGGCTCAGAGAGATGTTCGTAGTATTGGAGGGATTGCATGATGGTGGTCTGGGCGGCAGGTCCATGGCCGTGATGCTTTACGGCGAGACAGATGACTTTGTAGACGCCGAGCTTGATAGGCTGGGACTTCATGTACTGCTCATTCTCGGTGATGTGATATGCTGGCGCGGTGAGACACCTACAACGCACCGTATGAGTGGATTTGTCGTTGTGATAGGGGGGTGAGATATCACGCACCCTATGAATGTATCCCTCTCTCCGCTCACCGTCCAAATCTTGGACGTCTTCAACTTCAAGACTTTGCTGATTAAGGTGAGCATGGGCACGATTTGGTCCTTCCACGACCATTCGGGAGCCCTATTCTTGGCGGCGGCCCTCGGTTGTGCAGATTTTCCTCCACGCCCCCTCCGAGACTTTGCGGGGGCAGCAGCAGCAGGAGCGTCCTCGTCAGGCCCGTTGACCTTCTCTGCTGAGCGCGCAGACCAATTGAGGAGGAACGCATACATCTCGATGGGGACCTTGTGCGCGGCACACGTCTGCTGGTCCTCATGGTCGATGTCCTGTACAGCGGTGTCCACCTCTGCGGCAAAACCAGACGTGATGACATCGAGCAGCTTGCTCATAAGGATCCCAGGCACGGCGTCCGCGCATTTGAGGAAACTCCGCAGGATATCAAACGTGTCCGGAGATGTGACGGCTTCGGCAGATTCGGCGATGGCACTGACGGCCTCTGTTGTGACGACATATACGAGAACGTGAGCTTTTTTTTTTTTTAATAGAGCGAGAGCGCTGCAACGCACGTTGGAGTAAACTGTCCATCTCGCCTGGCTCCATCGAGCGTACATCATGTTCGCGCTCTATCGGGTAGTTTTCAGTATCTTGTAAGCTTGGAGCTCCTCTTGGAGGTCAAAGGCACTCGCCATCCGGCTGTTGTCGTCGATGCCCTCGTCGGCGTCGTCGTATTTGCTAACCAAGCGCGTCGGACGCAACGCGTAGATCACATGCCTTGGCGCGTGAAGTCACATCTTGTCACGAATGTCACGCGTCACGCCACATCCATATGTAACTCCATAATAAAAACCAGGTCGCGGCCGTAGGACGGTTGGCTCGTGATAATGAGTATGCTTCCAGGCGATTGACATGATGCCATGGTGCAGTAATAGTCTGTTTTTATGCCGTACTGCGGCCCCTCCATTCGCCCAAAATAACTCCTTTCGCCTTGCCTTTCGTCTTCCGCCGCCTTGCCTTGTGTTCCTTCCGCGCTCTATTCCGCATTAAGCCTATCTATTTCATTTATAGACAGGAGCGTGGAGGCTTTCTCTTCAAAGATGCCCTGGTATAGGATGCACAGGCAGCAGCCGCCCGTGACAAAAAAAGAAACAAAAAACCGGTAGATCGATCCGATATCGGGTCCCAAACTCCTGCCGGGGGGGGAAACCCTAAGATCGAGATCTGGGATTAGATTCAATGGCTTGCTCCACCACACACAGCGAGCTCTTCGCTTGCAATCCTGCAACCGAGAGCCTGAATGACGTACCGCCGGTGAGAGGTCTTTGCTGCTATTTTTTTTTTTTTTTACCTTGGGGCAAGGAAAGAGAGTCTTCAGACCCGGAGATATCACGTCAAGCAACACACATGCAGCAACCAGAAGTCAAAATCGTGTATCGTGCGTGGTATACACATTCCAGCGGGCGGCTCACATACGTTACGCGCGTGCAGTAAGGTGCAGAACGAACGCCCAAACATGACCGTTTGAACGGACAACCCCAGATTCTAAAAATTCCTTAGCAAAGGACATTGCCGCATGGCTAGAACCAGAGGGTCTCGAGGAAATCCGGGCGAACAGTGATCCTTTTGGGCGTGCAGATCTGTTGGGTGATGACACGAGTAAAGTTGTTCCGAGTCAACGACCTTGGTATGAAGCGATGACGCGACAACGGACCGAGGCTCAAATCCCTCGGAACGAAGTCCGAGGGCGTCCTGACACGTGACATAGTAGCGCTGCTCGGTACAAACATGCAACAGAGATGAGCCTTCAGGCCCCTCCCATACTTGTATTGGTTGGTTAGTTCGTCCTTGGCAGCGACGGTGCATTCCATCAGTGTCACTCGTTAGTCCCTCCAACCTGTCTTTTTTTTGGTCTCCTCCAGGCTCCAATCCTCCCTTCCTCGGAAGGCCTGCCGTAACCCGTGTGTGCGTATGCGTAAAAAAGCGAAGATATAACAGCTTCCGAGCATGTACAGAGCTCCCAAACGTCCAGACCCCGTCCGTCCACATCAAGAAGACCGGGTCTTGGCAAACGCCTAGCACCGGCAAGTAGTGACGCAAAGAACGTGCGAGGCGGAGAGAAGAAAAGAGAAGATGCTGATTTCCCCCGCACCGCACGCATCGCACACGGCACGGTAGACGCCAGCTGTTGGGACTTTGTGCGGGGCGGGCGCGTGCGGGGATCAACGCCTGCGCGGAGTTATACGGGATTCATGGGAACGCAGGGTGGCGTGGCTCAATGGCGCTAACTGTCCCCAATTCATGTTCATGTTGTAGATAAACAGTGACGCCCGCGCTCTGGTTAGGTACACAGTACTCATGTGAAGCGAAATAGCACCCTGCTAACGATGACGTCGACGTACTGTAGTGACCACGGAGAAAGCGCTGTTCCATATGATATATCGTCAACGGTACAGGCTGCTAATACTCTTTGAAAAAAGGTTTGCATCGCATCACGGTAGTGTGTTGGTGCCTGCGAAAAACGTGTACTGTTGGTCCGAGGTGGGGTCCCTAATTGTTGAGCATAAACAAGAATCTGAATTTTGTATCTTTGTTGTTACTGCGCTTGCCAAGGCGCTTGCAAACTGCTTCGGGCATATATTTTCTCCACTCCACGTTTCAATTGAAGCGGAGTGAGAATTTTCTCAGCCGAGTAACCGGGCCCCGCAGAGGAATTTTAGCGAGTGAACCAGCGGGGGGTTGCGCGGTTTCTGCTGGTCCTTGAGCGCGACGTGTGTTGTACGGTAAACTGGATGACGCAACATGCGAAATGGAAGCTGCCTAGGAAACCGGGGTGTTACGGCAAATGTATGTGGGAGCCAGGGAACAAGGCCACCCTTAGATCCTGGCATGAGCGCAGAGTACTATTACAGTACCGGCCCTCTATGTACCGTACAACACAAGAGCCGTCTACTCTGTCTGGATGCTGTCCGGATCCGGCTCGCAGGAGACATGTAGCTTGGGTTTGGCGGTCGCGTGCGAACACAGATTATGGGGACAGGTGCGGGGATTCGTCCCGGATCAGGCATGGATCACAGGGCCTTACCATATATGGTACTCTCATTCGCCATCATGATGAATGGCGCAGGGGCCTTTGATCCTGAGGTCAGTTGGTGAGTGACACCCCACAGGGAACGGGCGTCGGGGTGCCCTATGTGATATTTGTTGCAATTTGATGAGCACGGTTACAATCATGGGCCCTACATTATCCCCTGCGCAGCGTGCCAGCACGCGGCTAGCCGGCAAGATATATTTTGAGCGTACAGCGTAAAAGGCGCACTCTGTGAGCCACCGTCGGCACAGTCGGGGTCGATAAAGTTGCACCGCGCTGTGAGGTGGTCGATTGGTGCGGGGGCAGAAGAATTTGTCCCAAGTAACTTACCTCGGAGATTCGGAGCGGGAGTAGCTAAAAAGCTCAACCACGCCGAGAAGCGGCGTGTTGATAGCGTTACTCTAAGCGGATGGCGAAGAGCACGTTGGACTGTGCGTTGGCGTCGTACGGCATAACCACGAGGAATTGCGGAGCAGAAAACTCGAGTTTGGGGCCAACTCGGCAAAGTTTTGTCGCTTCGGGGGTAGGATAAGGCACAGCGGGGTCCAGACATTCCACCTTGTGAACATCAAAAACCGTGCCTGCTAAAGCTCTATATGTCCCTGACGTAGTGTATAAAAACTACTATAGGGGCTGTCTCATAGGATTTTCGAGTATGGCAAAAGCAAGGGATCTCGGTGGATCATGATCAAATGATGATATAGTGATTGGTGTTCTAGTCTGAAACAGTGTTGATTGTCAAGCCACTATGGAAATAGAAAAAAGCATGTGAAGAAGCCTATTGAGTAGCGCCTAGGGAAAAGGGAAGGCGGATTAGGGCGCAGAGACAAGTCCGATGACAGGTGGCCCTATGGAACAAACAGAGCGAGCGGAAGTGGTCAGTGGATCATGCCTGTGTGTGTACCAATGATGGTGGAACAAGTGGTAACGACGTAGTACGGTGTGGGATGGAGATAGAGAGGTAGAGGGGACACAAGAGATATGGGATTGGTAGGAATATGTAGGCGAGTGGCGAGGAAAATGTTTGGGGGGTGTCGGGGAAGTACGGGACGGGACGGACAAGAAGAAGACTCGGACTCAGATAGGGTGTGGGAAAAAAGAGTTAAATTTACGGGTGGTATTTGGTAATATTTGTCGGGTTGAAAATGGTTGGTCAAGACGTGAATTCCAATAAAAGGCTGGGTCCCCAATTCATCCAAGTCCTACTCATCCCTGACTACCTCTTCATCCCTCCCGGACTTCACCCGTCCTTCTCTTCCTCGCCTTCACCGGCCCCTCCCCCCTTCGATTTGCAGGGGCTTCCCTGTACCCATCCCGGACTTCTCATTTCGCCCACCGGACCCTTGCGGTGAACATGTCACACCCAAACGTTGAAAAGGAAGCAGGGCCTCCTGCCCAGCCAGATACACCTGTCGAGGAGGTTCCTGCTCAAGAGAAAAAGGTTCGCGAGTACAAGGATTTCGGCCATGACGAGGTCAAAGCAACTCGTACGTTGTCTTTGCGGCGTTCCGCGCGTCGGTTTTCGGCCCTGACCTCCGATAATTTTCTCCAGATGCTAATGTCGATATGTCAAGGGTACGATTTGATCAGTTGCGACATTCTCATTTCCTCGTGCTGACATTATACAGATCGAGCTCAAAGCCGATGACCTCTATGACAAGGAAAAAGTTGACCTCGAGACCATTGTTATCGAGGATGTCTTTACGCTCCTCCAATGCGACGACCAGGGTCTCACCTCCCAAGAGGCTCAATGCCGTCTAGAAATTTTTGGTCCCAACAAGCTCGAACAAGAGGAGCAAAATCCGTTCCTTCAGGTAGCTTATCTACCTCCCCGTCCCATTGGGGAGTTGACTGAGGGCCGCTTGTCCAGTTTTTGAGTTTCATGTGGAACCCACTCTCCTGGGTCATGGAGGCCGCTGCACTCGTCGCAATCGCTTTGTCCAACGGAGAGGGACGCGCGCCTGACTGGCAAGACTTCGCCGGTATTACTGCCCTCCTGTTCATCAACTCGGGTATTGGCTTCTATGAAGAGCGCGGTGCTGGAAATGCGGTCAAGGCGCTCATGGACTCGCTCGCACCCAAGGCAAAGGTTAAGCGCGATGGCAGCTGGGTTGAGATCGAATCAGCGGTGCTCGTTCCCGGTGACATGATCGCGTTCAAGATTGGTGACATCGTTCCTGCTGACTGTCGTCTAACCGAGGCCATCAACGTGTCCATCGATCAGGCTGCGCTCACTGGAGAGTCTCTTCCCGTCTCCAAGAAAGATGGTGACCAGTGTTTCTCGTAAGTCCGGCTTTACCCGAACGGTCGTTTGAGTTTTTCTCACGCCGGTGTTCACAGTGGGTCTACATGCAAACAGGGTGAGGCTGAGGGTGTCGTTATTTCCACCGGTGTCAATACCTTCTTCGGTCGTGCTGCATCGCTCGTCGGCCAGGAGGATGACACCACTGGTCACTTGCAGAAGATTTTGGCACAGATTGGCTCCTTCTGCCTTATCGCCATCGGTATTTTCGTGATCGCAGAGATCTTCGTTCTTTATGCTGGTTTCCGTTGGTCATACCGTTCCGGCCTCGACAACATCCTTGTGCTCTTGATCGGTGGTATTCCCATTGCCATGCCCACTGTATTATCCGTCACCCTCGCTGTCGGCGCCCAGCAGCTCGCCGGCTATAAGGCCATCGTTACTCGTATCACCGCTATTGAGGAGCTTGCCGGCGTCACTATTCTGTGCTCTGACAAGACCGGAACTCTCACCACCAACAAGCTCACCATTGATCGATCTACCATCAGAACTTATGCCGCCTTCTCAGCCGATGACGTCATCCTCCTCGCAGCCTATGCATCTCGTACCGAGAATCAGGACGCCATCGATGCCTCCGTTGTTGGTGCCCTCGGTGATACGTCCCGCGCTCGTGCCGGCATCAAGCTCCTCGACTTTAAGCCTTTCAACCCTGTCGACAAGCGTACCGAGATCACCTACCGTGAGGAGGCATCTGGCAAACTGAAGCGTGTCACCAAGGGCATGACCGGTATCATCATCGAGCTCTGCACACGCAACAAAACCGATGACATTGAAAACCGTCTTGAATCCGACGTTGAGGAATTTGCATCCCGTGGTCTTCGCGCTCTTGCCGTTGCATACGAGGAAGTCGATGGCGATGACCCCGAGGCTGAGGGTAACGGCTTCGAGCTTGTTGGTCTTCTTGCCATCTTTGACCCTCCCCGTGAGGATACCAAGCAAACCATCGATGACGCACTTGCTTTTGGTGTCAAGGTCAAGATGGTCACCGGTGACCAGCTAGCCATTGCCAAAGAGACAGGTCGCCGTCTCGGTCTTGGCGATCACATGTATCCCGCTAAGGTGCTCAAGGATGGTCCCCCCCCGGGTAGCGGCTTCAACTCTCTCGATGACATGATCATGGATGCTGACGGGTTTGCCGGTGTGTTCCCCGAGCACAAGTTCGAGATCGTCAAACGCCTTCAAGGTCTTGGCCATCTCTGCGCCATGACTGGTGACGGTGCAAACGACGCTCCTGCCCTTTCCCGCGCCAACGTCGGTATTGCCGTCGAGGGTGCCACCGATGCCGCTCGTGGTGCCGCCGACATCGTCTTGACTGAGCCGGGTCTTTCAACTATTGTCCATGCGATCCGCGGTTCGCGTGTCATCTTCCAACGCATGCGGAACTATGCGATCTACGCCTGCGCTGTTACGATCCGTATTGTCGTCTGCTTTGCCATCTTGGTGTTCTCCTACAAGTTCCAATTCCCACCCTTCATGGTCCTTATCATCGCACTGCTCAACGATGGTACCATCATGACGCTCTCCGTCGATCGCGTACTTCCTTCATCAACACCAGACAGTTGGGACCTGGCTGAGATCTTTGCTTACGCCGTGGCCTATGGTCTCTACCTGACACTCTCCACGTAAGCTGTGCTGACAGTTCTTGTTTTTTCGTTGTGTTCTAATTGACCCGTGTAGGATCATTCTCGTTGTCGTTATCCTCGAGTCGGACTTCTTCCAGAGGAAGTTCCATGTCCACCTCAACTCGCCGCCTGGTCAGATTGACCACAACGACGAGAAGCTTCACACGATCGTCTACCTCCAGGTTGCCATTATCTCTCAGGCTCTCATTTTCGTTACTCGCGCCCACGGGTTCTTCTTTATGGAACGTCCGTCGTACGCGTTGATGGCTGCCTTCTGCTTGGCGCAACTCGTGTCCTCGATCATCGCCGGCTTCGCCAATTGGGGTTTCACCAACATCCAGAAGATTTCCGGCGCTTGGATCGGTATCGTTTGGGTCTGGGTGAGTGACTAGATTCGATAGTCCACTCCATATCACAGATTCTGATATAACCCTCTTGATAAGGACATTATCTGGTTCGTTCCTCTTGACCTGATCAAATTCGCCATGAAGGCAACGGTGATCAAGTACCTCCGCAACCGTCACGAACAGGCCACAGCTGCGGCGACTCGTGCTGCTGCGGAGACTGGTGTCCAGATCACGCGCACTCAATCGCGTGCGGCGTCGATTCACGAATCACTGTACTCGAACCGGACGTCGTTCATCCGCCGCGCTGTACGCAAGGTTGGCTTTGGCCAGAAAGTGCGTGTCAAGGCAGAAGAATTGCAGAGGTTCAGCAGCATCCAGGCGCACCAAACAGGCCAGGTGCTTGCGCGCCACCCCTCACGCCCAGGCGCATAGACGATACGAGCGTGGCCTGGAGCGTGAAGAGTATCGAACACATCATATCCGTGTAATTCTATGACTTGCCCCCCTGCCCTCGATTTCTGGTGTCCTCTCCTTCCCGTCGCGTCCCCCACAACGACTGTTATTTGCCTTCGCATTCCTTTGACCATATTAAATTCCAGACACTGGACTCGGTGCGTGGGTGAGGCTGACGGTCTCTTTAGAACCCCGCGATGAGCGTGTTGCCCTCTTGCGCTTTTTGGCGTCTCGCTCGTTTTGACCAATTCAATCTCATACAACAACAATTGATTTTTCCCTGTCTTTGTTACGTTTTTTTCCTTCTTACGGCCTTGTCATAACGACCCTCGCGCGCTTGTCTTTCTTATATAGCGTTAATTCCTGTCGCAGTGATGATGACAAAAATAAAGTCTATTCTTTATACCAGCCATATCCGAAGTTGCATGAACTAACTTTTCACTATCTCGCTCACTCACTCTTCACTCGTGAGAGTATACTGTTTCCCCGTTCTTCAATCACCACCGTGTAGCGATTGGGCGTGGTGATCTTGATAGCGTTACCGCCAAGGCCTTGCGGAACTCTTCAATGCGCAGTTGGACACGTCCGAGTCCGGTTACATAGGCCAAGGGAAAAGACCAAGAGAGTCGGGATGATACGCATTCAATGGCCGTATCTCGTGACAGCAAAATCACTGGCAATTGGCTGGTTATTACTTGCTCACTTCTCACTTGGCCTTTCCGTTGTCTGTGCAGCGTCACTATGGTACAGTAGCCTTTTCCATTGGCCAATTTCTTATCGTGGGGCCGTTGTTCGTGGGTTTTGCCAACGCACACAGAAACCTTGGCATGATGCATTCATTATCAGGCTCGGCGGGCGTTTGTCCTCACGCCACTTCGCAATGTTTCAGTTGATGATCACCTTCTGTACCACTCCATCTCGTCTTTTCTCGTCGGGAAGTAGAGAACCCCGAGGACGCCCCCTGGTTTCAGGGTGCATGCACGCACGGAGGGAGGGTGGGTCCCTCGCTTTCTCTTTCTCCGCCGGCTGTGGCCCGTCCTCCCTGTGCTTTTTTTGGGACTGGGCGTCGTCTCTTGTCTCGCTTTATTTATTACTCTAGCATGCATGCTCCTCCGCACGATCGATGAGTCTGGGCAGTATACATCGCCGGTAGGCGGTGCAAAATCTGGCAATATAGGAGATCACACCGATCGTCTTGCCAGTGCTGTGCTGTAGGGCCAAGGACGGACGTCGAACTATTCGATCGATTCTAGATTTTGATTTTGATTTTGATTTTTAAAAGGGGGTGGCTCGGGTGGACGCAGGAATCTCGAGCTTGTCTCTTTGTCTTTCAGGATCGAGGGGGGTGTCCTTGGGACGTCGGGTCGCCAATTGAGCGAGTCGCGACTCTGATGGCGTTGAACGCGTCGTTAAACTAGTTAGCTAATCTTATTTTCGTTCGGGCCGCTGGTACCGGTGTGTGTGTAGGCCCCAGTTTAGAGTCGCCGCAACTATAACAAGGCACTGACCGACTCGTAAGCCTTCAGGGCTTTTTCTCGCAGATCGGTTCTGGTTCTTTGGTCGCTGTTCACGCCACTGTGTCCTGATCCCTACTATTCTAAAATCAGCAATGGGATAGGCTTGGTCTCGCGTAAGTTCTGTCCGCTCGCAACTCACGACGTAGAACTGGGCAATTTGTTTCTCTGAAAGATCGCTCAGTTCATACCCGTGACGCCCAGTATTCGCAGACTCTGTAGATGCTGAGGCTATAGAGATGGCTACCTAGGTGCGCGCAGAGGCTGCCGCGTCGCTAGCAGGTACGCTCATCAGTCCCCGCGGTGCGTCAACGGGAACGTTAAGACTCCCCACTCTCTACCCGAGTTTTCCGCCGCGGTATTTGTACCGCGTAATAGGGTGGTATATACACAAGACGAGAAAAAGTTCCGTTATCAAGAACCCAACAAGAATATACACCCTATCCCACACGCGCGTCTAGACAATCTGCTACGTCACCCTCACAAGGGGTGAAGGGGAACCTAGATGAAGGGGAAGGAAACAAAGTCATGTCAACCATTTAGTCATGTAATTCGTTATGGAAGTACTACACGGGGCGAATGCCTTGGGCGCACAGCAATAGATCTTTTAGAAAACGCACATCTAGAGGGGATTGAGGGACGCGTTAAACGATATCATACCGACAATGCGAGGGATGCTCTCCTATACGCTCAGCATTTGGTTCCCACAGAGAACGACCCGCAATGATGGCCACGTCCGAGCCAGTAACCGACGGCAGTGACCGGGATTGTGGTGGAAGATCTAAGGTGGCGTGGATTACGCCATTCACCGAGGGGTGTCAAGGGCCTTGCGCGAAACAGGCTTCGGCCTACCATCGTCCTCTGCAGCAGCACCACGCAGATCAGGTGCAGAGGTCGGCCATGGAGAAGCGCTGGGAGGATAAAGAACTATTACTGAGCGATGAGATTCTGGGCGAGACGGTGAGAGGTCGGATCGAGCCATGGGCGAGTGTAAAGACAGCAGCGGACCTGTAGGAAGTATATTTTCGAGAGCTGGATTAGAAGAAGCTGAAGATGGGGACGTCAGGGGGGCAACGGTAGCGGGTGGGGCAGTAGTAGAAAAGGGAGGGGCGGATGGCGAAGTTTCGGGAGTGGGGTAGGGCATCGTTGTAACTGAGGTGGAGATGTCTCGTATTGCAACAGCGGTGGTTGGATATGGTGATATAACAGGAAAGCGGAGGCTTTCGATGGTTGTCTGATGAGCGGGCTGGAAGTTGTCGAGTGGTGGTACATCCGTGGGGCTTTCGACGACATAAAGTGCATCGGGACGGGCGTGGGAAACAGGGACCGGCGCAGCGTCATGATGCAGTACAGTGTGAGTAGGGGTCGTGGAAACAGAACCGTCGTGAATATGGCCTTTGACTTTGCACAATGGATACGAGGACGGCACCCTCAGAATGTTGTCCCCATTGCCCGTGGAGGCGGAGAATTGTGTTGGGCCAGAACCGGTACCTTGATGGAGAGCGAAGTAAACGCTGCGAATGGGTCCCAAGGTAAGGAGCGCCATCCGCTGATCGTCGTCGTTGTGCACCTTGAGAACGATTTGATTCCAGAGTGCGCAGAACTCGTGCTGCAGTTCAGGTAACGTATTTCGTGCATTGAATCTAGAAGCTGCTTCTAGAATGAAAGAGAACTCGGTCGACGGCCAGAACTGTATGTAGAAACGGCTAAATTGCTGGTGAGTGACGTGAATCAAGACGGCAAGTGACAAGCTGTCGCCATGTGCGGCGTAGGCTCGGAGGACAGTTTCCGGGATGCCCAGTTCGCTGGAGGCAAGAATAAACCATGGGTCGTTGCGCCTTTGGGCCTTTGCGACAATACTAGTAAGTATGGCTTGTACAACCAAGGCGGTGTCTCGGTCTGCACCATTGCCCCAACTTCTCACAACACGGCCAAATTCGGCGGTTTGCAGTCCCCTATATTGGTCTTGGAATACGATTCTGAGGAGGATATGGCCATATGCACTAGGAAATTCAGCTGGGTCAAGGGCCCTCGCGCAGATGATGACTCTCCGGCTTTTGACAGGCTCAGGAAGCAAATCGGATGAGAACGTGCGGTCAAGAAACCCTATCAATGCTCCAGAAAGCTTCTTTTTTCCCTCTTCGGCGAGACTGGGCAGGGGATCGTCGACGATTTTCGAGCTGCGGAAGCCAGGTAAGCCGGAAAAGAAGGACTCCAGTTCGTGGTCTTCGTCCAATCTGTCAAACGTCCACAGAAAGGCGCGAGTATCGATCTCCGATGGCGATTTCAGAGCAGTTTCTCGGCTGCCTTCTGTATGCCCTGCTCAAGTAGTCTGTGATAGCTTTCCTCCAAGCCTTTGAAGTGGTCCAAGGCTCTACCACGACAGGAAACCAACCAGGTAAACCACCGAAAAACACTATAGACACACGATACCCCAGTAATGATGTTGTGCCACGTTGGTAATGAGAGTGGGGTGTGGTATGGGCTATCATGATAGAAGACTGGCATTAACGTGAGGAATGCGTACAGAGCCGTGATAACGCTGACGAATGTCTCCGACAACCTGAAACCCGTGAGACTAACGTTATATAGGAACACAATAATGCCGACACTGATGATGGTCAAGGAAGCATGCAGAAGTATGGGCACTGCTTCGACCACCCATGGGAGGAGAAACTTCTCGGACCCTTCATAAAGAATGTACGGATTCAAGCTCGCTTGTGTGGACTGTAACGTGCCTGAGTGAGCTTGAGGTATCTTCGTGCCCACTGCTGTAGCAACGTCGCGAGTAGAGCACAGGAAATACAGTTCGCCAAGCTGAAGAACCAAAGTCCGTTCACCCAAATTGCATAGCTTGGTGGAGAAAATGGGGGTGGGGAAGGGAGGGAACCCGAAATGTTGGATCGATTTGGGTCGGCAACAGTCTGATAGATATTGGCCAGGTAGAAGTTGGAAGTATCCTGTGGGTCCGGTCGCAAGTCCTGAATCGACACTGAGATCAATGTTGCGATAGCAGAAGAGAATAAACCAGTCTGCGACTGATGAGTCGGTGTAAAGCACGGGACTTCTATAGAGACGCACAAAGATGAGAGCCCCATCAGCGTCTGCTTTCCATCTTTCTACCATCTTCCTGTCTTCTTCCTCTGCCCTTTCCAGATACATTGAAAAGATAGGCCCGGAGCCATCGACAAAGTTAGACACTACGTGTGATGCCTGATTCGGCGCCGACTGGGGCGGGTATTGGTCGCCTATGCACGCGGTACGGTAGGTGAGAACGATCAAAACAGTGTAAGTTGGGGTTAGGTAGCCGTACCTATTCCTGCATCGCGTACGTTGAGAGCCCCGTAGGGATCCCAGGACATTGAAGATTATGCAGTGGAGTGTACGGTGAGGTGTGGTTGAGGGCGTCGACCGTAATTGCACCACGTTCCGGTTGGCAGGTTATAAAGCGCCATGAGGTAATTAGGGGCCTAACCGCATGTGACGTTGTGTTCTCGTTCTCGCGCTTATGGACACAGACAGTGTCAAGAGCCAAGAGCAAACACATTACAGGCGATATTTGACCACGCTTACGATAGAATTTGTAGCGCTACTTTGAAATTTGAACGTCTTGGAGGTGCACGTCTAAGTACGAGAGAAGGTCGTGATTTTGTGCCCGTTATGCATGATTGCGCAAAAAGGTGCGGGCTTCGCCTAAGGTGATAGTCTGATAGAGTATCGTAATCGTACCTTGCACCCGTGCTGCTTCTTGCGCATGTCGGTCCTTGAATTACGTCGTCAAAATAGCGATTCTAGCCCATCAAAAAAACAATGATATTTTCTGTCGGAAGTGAGTTAGAGATGCCATCAAAGAACAACGTTTGGAGATCTGCACACCATACATTTCTAGTTCATGTCTACGTCCCGCGACCACTTCACGTAAAGCTTTACCACCTGTTCCTTCCAGCGACCATGAAGTCAGCCAACCTGCAGTCTGACATGTTAGGAAATGCCGAAGTAGAAGCGTACAGTCAACCGCATACAGGAGCCACCAGGCGTAGAGAGTCTTGGCAAAAGATAATTACAGCACTCACTCACATCTCTATCATCGTCCAAACTCCACCTTCTTCTCCATCCCATGCATTGATTGCGTAGCTCCTAAACGGGCCAAGTGACAGGGGCGGTGGGTGTGATCCGCAGACTTGCAACAAACAATGAAATGAAGAACGCAAATCAATGGCGCAGTTGGAAAAATCGCCTGTGAACTCTTCGAGTTTGCCATCATTTCCCATGTCCTGTCATTGCAAATCGGATCGATGGACCAGCGTCGTAACTTAGGCCTTAAGATCTGTGTGATCGGACAGATGTACAATATGTAGATGATGCACCACATTGATCCGCGTTTGAAAGTTCGGATTCGAGAGTGGGGGTTCAGAATGAAGGCCAGATCTCGTACTGTCAAGACCACGTAAAGCTCAAGCCCATCGTGGACGTTCTCAACTCAGGCTAGGCTTTGACAAAATGTGAAAGAAAGGAAAGTTCGGCTACTTCCGGGTCTATGTTGTGATCACAACCAACAAGACACTTTCCACCTTTGACAATTTGACAGACCTGCCGACTGATCCGCCGGAACGCTCACCCTGCGGGGCGAGAACCCCCATCAATCAAGACAGGCACCTGCCCTTGTTTTTGAGCTCGCCGATGTCTCGACCACCAAGAGGGCTGTGAAATTTCAGGATTTACCGAAGGAGAGAGACGTGACCTTTGCCATTGCATGTGATATATTCAACGAAGGTACCATGGTTAGTCTATGGTCATTAAAGTTAAGGATGTGAGATAAGCGGTATTGTGCGTTGTATCAACTCACTTCTATGATGATGACAACAGAAACGGAAGGAGAAACTGCATATCACCAGATCACTAGTGTATGCAGAGGCAAACGATGTGATACAGATTCCGAGTCATTACCTGCCAAGGGGGGGTCTCGAAACTTCCAGTCGGTGTCTATTCTGCTCAGCTATATATATACACGGGAAAGCTTGATGATGATCACCTGTTGGGTGCACCTCGCGCTTGACTAAGAGAGCTGATCCTAAGTAACTGTACGGCTAGATGCAAGAATAGAGACGGAACGAAATAGGTAACGAGATAAAATAAAACAAAGCGTTGAAAGTTCTAGATTATATACTCACTTTGTTTTGTCTACCTCCGTGTCGTGCGTTATAAAATACATAACATGACCCATTCTGCTGCCGTTGCCCCTCAGGCTGTTATGATAAATAAAATATATGATGAAAGAAACGAAGCGAAAAAAAAAAGGACAAGATATTTTCTGCACAACACTTGGCCCTTACAGCTTCGAGTCGTCGCCCTCCGATTCCTTGTGCACGCCAACGAGCTTTAGTAGCTCAATGACAACTTCGTGCGGGCTCGTCACGTGCCACTTAGCGAGCGTGCGCTTCGACGGGTGCCCAACGGCGGTCGTGAAGAGGTCCTCCGGGGTGACCCGCAGCTTGACACGTGGGTACTCGCGGTCCTTTCCTCCGCGACCAGTGAGACCCGATAACGGTGGATCCATGGTATACGGTAAGGTCGCCTCTGTGAACTGCAATGAGCGGAACATGTCTTCATCGGTCTATTGTGGCGCGGAGGAATGTCAGCCGGACGAGCTGGAGAGACGGAAGTGAGAGACGAACCTTGTCGTCACCCGCACAAAAGACGAATTGGGGCATCCGGATTGAGGTATAAAATACGCTTGACGATTCTCGCCTTTGTTGATAGCGATTGGGCGGACCTCGAGGTTCTTCTACCGACGAGGACTACGAAGCTGCTCAGCGACCATAAAGTTTGGCTCGATTAGGTTGTAACAATACCTTCGATCGGCCGTTTGTGAGCAACGTTGTTCTCAAGCAAATCCTGGCATTGCCTGCACTGGAATTGCCTGTGAAATATCCCCGGTCAGCACGCGCGAGATGACCTCTAACCATGCTGCACGTACCCCCACTCTGGGTCGCTCGAACGATAATGCCACGTGATAGAGCTCTTCTTGACCTCGATGTGACTGCCCGTCGTGCGCTCCGTATAATACTTGAACACCTCGAGTACCTCGGCCATCCAACTCATATCCAAGCTCTCGGTAAAATTGGTCCATTTCTTGACACCCGGCGCGCGAATAAACCCGCCATGTTCAGCAGACATGCCGAGCCCGCGGATGTGTCCCAAGTGCTGCTCGAGGAACGCGCCGTCGCGGCCTGAAATGATGTACACCAGATTTCGCGGGTCCGCAGTGAGCGCTGTGAGTGCCGTAAGGGTATCCTCTGTTGGAACCGCCATCGAAGGCGTCTTTACGATTGGTGCCAGGGTGCCCTGCAGTGTGGTCGCTTGTTGTCAGTAGAC
>WTXK01000477.1:0-34154 GCA_025769895.1 Lactarius psammicola | reverse complement strand
TGGGGCACTGGAGATGGAGAGGGATACTGCAATTCCAGAGTGTACGACCGTACACTGGTTAGGGGGGATAGGGGTTCTTCTTTAATCTCCGAGTACTCTAGTGGCGGGGATAGAGTTGGGAGATAATCCAAGGGTCGTGTCTGAGGGGAGTAATCTGTATAGAAAGACTGTGATTCCTCGTCCCAGTGTCCAAGCTCTCCGGTAGAGTAGGGCACTATCAATGATTGTTCGAGGTCAGAAGTGGGAGAGACTGTCCAAGTGTGAAGGACTCACTGACTAGTGAGGCCGTTTACACTTGGAACTCGGAAGGGGACGATGAACAATAGGGAAGAGGAGGAGGGTGACTAGGAGGAACAGAAGTAGGGGCTTGAGCACAAGCAGGACTGCGAAGGGAAGATTCAATTCTATGGTGGTAGAAAAGAAGGGACAGGGGAGTCTAGCAAGTGATTGTCACAAGTGGACAGTCTGAGGGCTGTCCGTAGTATTAGGCTAGCTTATATACCTAGTTACATGGTCTGTGCGCAGTAGAATACTCTGGAATACAGTGGAAGCATTATAAATAGTATCCAATGGCGTTAGTCTCTCTTAGGTCTCGTGACCTTCTCCGCAGTACTTCCTGTAGAAACCGGTAGAAGGCTATAGAAGGTCGTAGAACCTTCTAATACTAATAATAGATCCTTGTTTACCTGTTAGTAATTTGTTTGGACTCTGTCCACAAATAATAACAAGTTAAATCATCCAAAAACATCAGGCGACAATGAAAACGCGATATTGTGGACGCCTCTACTCATCACTTTTTGCACAAACGGACATGGTGGGACCATAGAGCCCAGGTTTCCTACTATATGGGAGGTGGAACCAAGGGTCCTAGTCGGACAACTTGATAGTACCCTTTCTTTGAGTGTGGCAAGTACTATTGATAGTACGTTGGTATAACTAAGTCATGAACGCGGCATACTAGTTCATGACAGCGCACAACTCGTGGCCCCATGAGATAACAAGGAAGTCCCCTTTCGAACTCCTCATGGGATATCACCCACGCGCTGATTGGACGGATAAGCCATCCCCCCTTCCGCAGATAACCACACGCATGGAACAACTCAAAGAAGCGCGGCAAGAGGCGCAATCCCTGATAACGAAAGCCCAGACCCTGTGGATCAAACACAAGGATACGCCCAAATTCCAGGTCGGTGATCAAGTATGGTTAGATGGGCGCAATCTCAAAACCAATCAACCGAGCGTCAAGCTGGCGGCCAAACGGCACAGTCCTTTTATGATAGACCAGGTGATGTCACCATATTCTTATCATTTGAAATTACTGGCTCAGTGGAAAATACACCCAGTGTTTCACATCGACCTGCTCACACCTTATCGCGAAACTGCCATTCACGGACCAAATTTCACGCGCCCACCACCAGACCTCGTGGAAGGAGAAGAGGAATATGAAGTCGAGAAGATTCTAGACTCTCGGTTGTTCGGCAGAAGACGCACGCGGCAATATTTGGTAAAGTGGCTAGGGTACCCTGACTCGGAGAACCAGTGGGTCAACAAAGCCGATATCTTTGCCAAAGACAAGATAAGGGAGTTCGAACAATCAAACTCCGACACAAGGAGATATTTAAGGACTACCAACGCTGCTGAGTCATCCCATTCCCCTCCATCCTCTACACATTCCTTACTCCACAACCTCATGGACTTCTCCTACTATGCCACTAAAACCGCTGAAGAAGTGTTCTCTGCCGAGCTACTGGAGGGACTCATCTCCCTTCCCGAAGCCTGATAACGACTCCAACAGGTCCACGAAACCGGCAACACTGCCGCCCTCAGATGGGAAACCATCAACGACGACAGGAACGACGACGACGGAGACCACAGCGCAGAAGAAGGAGCCGCTGTGGTCCATGCAACTGCAGAAGACAAGGGTACAGTGGTTGCCCCAATTACCAGAGATGAACTCGCCGCTGTGGAGCGCGCCTTCCCCGGCCCTGCGCAGGCAACACTGTCCGAAAGCGCACTACAGCCCCGGCTGCTTACAGTGCGGAACGTTCCTGACGAGGAGGAGTGTCGCAGTGGAACTTACAAGAACCCTCTCATTGTGGGAGAGGATACGAGCGACACCGAGCCCCTACCAGTACGCTACCGCCTTCAAGCCGACAGTGAAGAGGCCGGTGGAGCTGTGGTGGCACACGGTGCAAGCATGGACGAACGAGCAGCTAAGCGCCGCAAGCGCCGCGAGGCGCGAGAAGCTACTAAAGTGGCGCGCCGAAATAAAGAGGCTGCGCGAATCGCGACTCAAGAGTTCGGAGCAATAGATCAGGAGACGGAATTGTACCCAGCTGAGCATCCCCACATCACATACGGACGCTTCGACCACTTACCCGACGATACCCCATTCGCCGCCACCACCAGTGGGGAACCTATCATGCGCCAGAAATGGCGAGACCCCGTAGAAGACCCGCTCAAACAGCCCTTTGAGGCTAAAACCCCACTAGGGTGGACGCGCAACGCTGGGATTGACTACATCACAGCCCCCATTACAATTCAAGGGGTAACCAGACCGGCCCTCTGGTACCAGTTCATCGAAAGTGACGATCCCATCATCCTCATGGGGACGGACCGGACCGACCGGGTCTACGTATCCCCGTTCTACGCCAGCCCTCGGGCCGTCTTACCCCGACCCCCAAAATATACGGAGGAGGAGTTGAAGAAGATCGAGTGGGGGCACCCTCGTCAACCGGTCATGGACCAATGCCTCCAGGCATTACGAGATAAGTCCATTATCGCAGAGGTCCGTCGATACCGAGCGCTGACGCAAGATCAGCAGCGCCTCGAACAGCGCATCAAGGAGCTCGAGAAGGGGATCGCAGTCCTCTATGGACGGCGGTCGCTGTGCGTGGCCCGTCTCCACCGCACCGATGCTCTCGCACGCCTGGAAAGGGAACGGCGGCAGCTCGGTGACCCGGAAATACTCTGGGAGCGCCCCGACCATCAAGAACATCAATGCGAGAGGGGGTACTAGGATGTGGGCATCCTCCCTGAAAAGGGGGTGATGTTACAATGCAGCATCCCAGGTAGCTTGTATCCCCGGGCCGGTAGCATGTGAAAGTGGTACGTGACTCACAGATAACGAAGCCGATAACCCCAGTACTGTATGATAAGGACAAGGTACGCAATTGGTTCAGCACTGTACGATATCTATGACTCGAACGGACTCTTACGATAACCAAACTATACATGATTGGTTACTTACCATTCAAGAGGCGCTTTAAAGCCCTCGTGTATATGTATATAAGGTTAGCCAAGCTGCGCCGTAGTCCGCAGCTTGGTCTTCTTGAATCTATCCTGTATTCTTCTATCCTGTCTTTCCTCATCGGTCTCAGTCTTGCGCTCCTTCTGATAGGAGTCTGCCTTGTCATTCTTGTACTCGAGTCAGTATTGACCCGTGAATAAGGGCTTGCTGTTATACTCTCACGATCGCGTGCCTAGGAGGCTGTCATATCACTAAGTCGTATCTTTGTAGTGTCGCCTACTGTTGCTCAAGTCGAGCCACGTGCCGATAGACATGTAACAAAGCGGCAAGTAAAAATAACTGAGAGAGCAAAGTAAGTATATTATCCCTAGAAGTGAACTGGCTGTCTGATCAATATGCCAGATATATGGACACTGGTAGAAGTGTAGGAGGAATTAATACCCACTTCTTACAAAGGTAGAAATATAACCATTGTACTTGCCCACATACCCAGTGTGCTATGAAGGATGAGTTGTTCCCACTTCACTGTCATTCATTTGAGCTATCCAACATCTCCACCTACCTCCGACCTTATCTAATGTCCTCCAATGTCCTCTTCCTCCACTTGATATTCTTTTCCTCTAAGGACTGCTCACTCTCCTTCATCCTCTCTCCGACTTACTAATACCAATCTGACCTCTTCAGAGGTATTAACCCTTGCCCTTCCAAAACCTGATCACCCTCATCCACCCATCTTAGTGTTATCTGTCTGTCCTTTTCTCATGCAGGGATGCCCCCTGGTTTAGACAGTGGTGTGCAAGTGGTTGCTCTGAGATGGAGGAGAACACACCTACTTACCAGAGTGTGGAGATGTACCCTGGTCCAATGAAGGGTGTTCAGAAGTGGACATGTACTCTCCAAAGTGTAGAGATTCCCCCTAGTCCAGTCAGTAGTGTGCAAGCTGTTAGACCAGGATGGAGGAGTGGATATATACTTACCAGACTGCAGAAATGCACACTGGTCCTACCAGTGGTATGTATGTAACGCCACCACAGGGGCGTTAAGTACGACGTGTACTTCTAAGTCAACTGTCAATGGTTCTGGTAGAGCGAGTCGGTTAGGACTCAGTTCAGGGATGAATAAGAGTTGAACTAGCTTCTAGAGCTTATTGACCTTAGTCAGAGAAGACGGAGCTCAGGCACGAAGGCGAGCAAGAGACTTAAGCGCAAAGGCAAGTCGAAGACGGGTTCACGAGTACTGATGTGGTATTACACAAGAAGTCAGAACTGCCGTACAAGCCAGTCTGACTACAGCCTATATACTAGTACAAGCCCAAAGAGACAACAACAGGGCCACATAGCTAGGTAAACAGATGGCACCATAAGGAACATATGGGCGCGAAGGGTATTGTACAGTATCAGAGATAGGACACAGGCCTAGGTCAACTATCAGTGACGTGTCAGTGGATGTGGTGGTCAGAGGACCAGGTACCAGTCATATCATGACGTATAGTAAGGGTCAGCAGTCATCATATCATAGAGGCGTAAGGCCTCATCAGTCAAAGGGCAAGTCACAAGGGATGTCAGGTGTGAAAGGAAGTCAGAGATAAAGAAGCAAGGCTGTCCATGAAGGCAGACATGTGAGGGGTCTGGATGCAGGGTGACGTCGAGGGGAACGATAACAAAGATAACAAAGATAAAGCTGTCCATGATGTACGAGGCGTGCAGGAGTCGAGACAAGTCGTATGAAGCAGGGGAAAGAGTTGCAAAGATAGGAATCCATGGATAGAGGGACGCATGGCATCAACTTCAGGGAAAATGGTAAGAAGTCCCCTTAGCAGTACGTCGTAAGGCAAGAAATCATAACAATGTATGTAGTTGTAACACTGTTGATACCCACCTGCACCACAGTGTATGGAGATGTGTTCTATTCTAACCACTGGCTTGCAAGTGATCGGACCAAGTGGCAGAGTAGAGTGCAGCTTACTTGGCTATGATATTGTGGCCTATGTTAATAAGTGATCTAATAAACACTCTAAGAATCGGAGAAGGTTAGGGGGAGGAGATATCTAGTCACTGGCATGTGGGGATAGAACCATGTTGGACCAACAGTGTCTTAGTAGGTGGAGCAGTGCAGGGGAGTTTGGAGATGATTTCTGGTCCGACTCACACTTTCTATGCTTTGATATGCCTTGGTCTGCCAGCTGACATCGGCTGACCCATGAAATATGAAAGATTCTCCAATGTCGGCTGACATCGGCTACCCATGAGTTATGGGAGATTCTACCCGTCGGCTGGCACATCAATTATGTAAGCCATTGCTGATCCATGGCTGGCATCCCACTGTGTTGTTATAGTTGGGGTGGTGATACGGGACCACGCAGTGGACGTGGGTGTAACAGCAGGAGTGGGGGTATGCACAATCTGATGAATAGTGACCATCTTGCTTGCAGTACTCGCAAGTCTTCAGCATGGGACAGTTAGACGTGGTGTGGTTGACATTGGGGAGCTTGCATGTGAGGCACTTAAGAGGTGCCGGCTTCTTGATGGGGCGGAACAGCTTCTTGACCGTGGGCTTTTGTGATGTGTGGGACTCCTGTCCTGTTATGATCCGGACGCTTCAGTCCTTTCCCATGTATGTATCCACTTACCTTTGCTTTGGTTCTGTTATCTTTGTTACTCCATTGGTGTGTCCCCTTTGTTCTATATGTGGTTTATCCCCTATTGTCTTGTGCTTCAGATAAGAAAACCCCAAATAACAACATTTACATATGTCTGTCCTTGTGTGTTCGTCTTTGTGACTTGAGCACTATATATACTTGTATTTTTACACTGTAGGAAGCCAGACTTGGCTTCGTTTGCAATCTAGCAACCTTGCCTTCATACCTTTGGTGTGAACAGTCCTTCCCTCATCTTGTGAACCACCTCTCTCGACTCTAATCAAGTCAAACCCTCCTTCGAAGTCTCTGCAGTTGTACTATAACAATGCCACACCTGATTGACTTAGTTCGCCACCAAGATTAGGCATAGAGAAGTGTCTTACACTTCGAACTAGGTGTCCTGTCACTAAGTTAGTTGTGCACATTGTGCATAACACCCAATAGACACTACTAGAGTCGTAGCATCACAGACAATAGACGTCTTTGCTCATCTATTAGTGTGTGTCTTCACAGACACTCTGAACCTTTGAACCACCCTTTGCACAACGCCCCTGCTAGGGCGTAACATGTCCCCCTGACTGAATCCACTGACTTACTCCCGGCTTCTCCTCTCCATGCAACCATGGAATTTCCAACCTGTAGGGGGTGTTGTCGACCCTACCATGAATGACGTCTGAGATGGGGGTGCCAGCTGAGATGGCAACCTCCACATTGTTGCATGGGTTGTTGATGTGAACCTGGCCTTGTAAGTAAGGGTGGAGGCAGGACCTCACCTTCGCTGCGTACAACCGTCTTCTGACCTCAGAATGGCTGCTACGCCAGTTGGCCAGGGCCTGGCGAAGCTCTTGCTGCTGCCTCTGCAGCGACTGCTCTTCAAGGCAAAGGGCCCTGAACCTGTCGATGTCAGCCTCCACTCCTGGGTCGGCTAGTCCTGCCACTGCAATATCAATGGTGTGGTGGTTGGAGTTGGTGGGAGTAAAGGGGGCGAGGTCAGTGTCATCAGCAACACTAAGGAGGGGGTCCCAGAAGGGTGTTGCCACTAGATCTTGCCCATAAGGTTGGGCCTCTTCCTGCCTGTGCTCATGCACCACATGATGGTGGGTGTGGTGGTTAATATTGAACTCAATGAAATGGGGCTTCTTTTCCTCCCCATCAATGTGGATGTTGAAACTGTACTTGGCATGCATGACGTTGGTGGGGTCATAGCACTCATAGCCTGCAGGGGCTACGGCATCAGGGGAGATATCGAAGTCGATGGGTTCTGAGGCAGGGGACGGGGTGTTGAAGGCAGGGTCAAGTAGGTTGGGGTCTGGGGTCAGGATGCGTGGAGCAGGGGTCAGGGCAGTGACCTCAGAAACCTCAGGGGTGGCTGGATGACTGTCCAGACTATAACCCTGGGGTTCTGAGAGCCACTGGCTCAAGGGGACAGTGGATGACAGGACTGGGGACTCTAAGAAGAGGGGCATGGGAGATGGTGAGGAGGGAGCTTCCTCAGTGTTGGCAACAGGGATGAGAGGCAACGAGATGCGTTCAATGAGGGGGAGAGCAGAGGAGGTCTGGGAAGGGGTCTGAGTGGGTGAAGACATGGTGTTGTGAGGGTTGGCAAGGGGAGTGGAACTGATAGAGTGGATGGTGGTGGTTGCAGTGAAAGTAATGGAGTGGATGATAAGAGGAGTAGATGGGGTGGTGAGGTTTATATCCTCCAGGATTCTGACAGTGCTAGGATTTTGCCGATGGAAATTTGTAATGAGTTGGTCGGCGTGTATGTGGCTAGCCGGTTCCCAACTATCATGTGCTTTGGAGAAGCCCTGCCATCTGATCAGGTACTCCATGTGTCCACGATGGCATCTAGAATTCATAATCTGCTCCACTTCCCACTCCGGTTCTCCATCAATCAGCTCTGGGGAAGGTTCTGTGAAGTTGGGGCCATGTTCTGGGGTTTCTTTGTATGGGGTAAGGAGTGACGCATGGAAGATGTTATGAATCTTCCATTGGGGAGGGAGTTTGATGCGATAGGAAGTGTGTGAAATGGCGGCTGTTACCAGGAATGGTCCATAGCACTTTGGGGCTAACTTGGCAGTGGGGTGTGTTGTGTTGAGGTTCCTGGTGTCTAGCCATACCTTGTCCCCAACACAATAGGGGACAAATCATGTGGGCTTCTTGGTCATAAGTTCCTGGGAGCGCTTTATCACCTCCTGTGCCTGTTGCCTTGCTTCTTTGATCTGTTGAAGCTGCTCATTGACTGATGGGGCCTTGGAGACATGGGTGATCTGGTGGACACATGGGACATGTCCCATGATGAGTTTGAATGGGGTCTTCTTGGTCATGGCATTGGGCCAAGAATTGAGGGTATACTGTGCGAGGGGCAGCCATGCTACCCAGTCAGTTTGCTGGTAGTTGGTATAGATGCATAGATACTGTTCCAGTTGCTGGTTTGTTCTTTCTGACTGGCCATCTGTCTGGGGGTGGTAGGTGGTACTGATGTTTTGTTTGATGTTTAGGAGTCTGCAGAGTTCTTTGGTAAATGCAGTAGTGAAGTGGGGGTCACAGTCAGAGATGATTTGTTTGGGGAGTCCATAATGGGGAAGTATGTAAGTGGCGTATAGTAATGCAGTCCCTTCAGCGTCAAGGGTCTCTTTGCAGGGGATGAAAATGGAAGCTTTGGAGCAATCATGGTCTGTAATTGTAAGTATGGTATTGTAGTCTTGGGATTTGGGGAGTTTCATAATGAAGTCAAGGGCGATGGTTTCAAAGGGGTTTGCATGTGGGTCAGTGGAAATGGGGAAAAGGGGTGGCTTGGGATTCATGGGGTTATTTTTACGTGACTGACAGGTGGCGCATCCTTTGATATAGTTGGTAATGGTGTCTTTCATGCCTGGCCACCAGTAGTCTTGTGAAATTGTGTGGAGGGTCTTTGAAATTCCGGGGTGGCCGGCAGTAACTGAGTCGTGATAAAGGGAAATTACCCCCCTCCTTAGATTGTCGTTTTCCACAATGACAAGTTGACCCCCACGCCAATACAGGTGGTCCTTCTTTGTGAGATTATGAGTAAGTGCCCACTTGTTTAGGAGTTCAGGGTGCTTTAGTTGATGGGCACAGGTATGGTCATCGATTGAGGAGAGGGTTGTGGCATTAATGAAATATTGGGGTGGAAGGACTGTGATGGCATTATTATCATCTGAGCCATCATGGTGGTCTGGGCGTCTGGAGAAGGCATCAGCTTTGTTTGTATTGCCAGGCTGATGCTGGAGAACGAAGTTGTAGTCTGCAAGTTTGGAGACGAGGTGGACTATGCACCTGTTGATGTGCTGGGGGTTGTGGTAGTACTGGAGGTTCTTGTGATCTGTGAGGACAGTGACTGGGTGTGGGGATCCTGCCAGGAGATGGCGCCAGTTTTCCAGGCCCCTGACAACAGCCAGGAACTCCCTGTCATGGATATCGTAGTTGCACTCAGCCTCTGTGAAGGCCTTGGAGTGGAATCCCACAGCTAGTGATTTTCCTCTGTCATCCTTCTGTGATAGGATGGCCCCTAAGGCAAAAGCAGAAGTGTCCACTTCCAATTGGAAGGGCTTTGACATGTCAGGTTGGTGGAGTGCAGGGTTTGATAAGACAATGGAAATGAGCTTGTCCAGTGCCTTGTGACATTCAGGGGTCCATTGGAACCTTGTTCCTTTGCGTAATAGTTGGGTCAGGGGTTGTGCGATGGTGGCAAAATTGGGGATGAAGGGGCGCTGATACCCCAAAACTCCCAGGGTGCTTCTGACTTGCTTGACAGTTGTGAGTTCTCTAGGCCAATCTTTCAGGCCATTGGCTTTTACTGGGTCGATGGAGAGCTGATCTCCATTTATGATGATGCCAAGGTATTCTATCTCCTTTTGTTCAAAGACACATTTGGAGGGCTTCAGGAAATACAACTCCTCCTCCAGCAGGTCTAGTACGGCATGGTCGATTTCTCTGTGGCGCTCTAAGTCATCTCCTGTAGCAATGAGGATGTCATCCATGTAGACAAAGAGCTCAGTGGGGTACTTGTTTTGTAGATGCCAAAACATTCTGTTCATGGTGTGTGTGAATGTGGCAGGGGAATTTGTGAGGCTGAAGAACATGACACGGGGCTGGAAAAGTCCAAAGGGGGTTTTGAATGCCGCCTTCCATTGGTCTTCTTCTCTGATGCAGATGTTGTTGTATCCCCATCAGATGTCAAACTTTGTGAAGATCTTCTTCCCTTGTAGTTGTTCTAGGATGGTGTTAATCAGGGGAAGTGGGTATGTGTCGCATACAGTGGCTGCATTCAGAGGGCGGTAGTCCATGATGGGGCGAAGTTTCCCATCCTTCTTCTTTCTGAAAAAGAATGACGAGGCATAGGGGGAGTTGGATTCGATGATGTAGCCTTTCTCTAGGTGTTCATCCAGGAATTCTTTGGTAGCTGCCTTCTCTGCTGGCGTCAATGGGTAGATTTTGCAATTGAGTGTGGCTGGGGTGTCAGGTTTGAGTGTGATTACATGGTCTTCCTCTCTGGCAGGTGGGAAGTGTTGTGCTGCCTTCTCAGAGAAGACAGCAGTGTGGCATGCGTATTCTGATGGGATTTCTGGGACTTGTTCTGGCTTGGCCTGCGCTGCGCGCTCAGCCCACTGTTGTGCGACATTGTTGATCTTCATGAGGTTTTGTTGTTTCCTCCACTGGTACCCAGCTGTTTCCATGACAATGTTTTCTCCCTTCAGTTCATTGCATGTCCAGTCAACTTCTGGGTTGAATGCCTTGAACCATGGGTGGCCCAGAATGAGCCAGTCTCTTCCTAGGTTGGTGACAAAGAAAATCTGCTTGATGACCTTCTCTCCTATTTTGATGAATAGGTTGCAGTAGTCTGTGATGGTGCCGTCCTTGTTGATGGTGCCGTCCACATTGTGGACAATCCTGGGGTGCTCTAGTGGTCTTGTACCCATGCTGAGGGTTTTCAGTGTTCGGCAGTCAATGAAGTTGTCTGTTGCACTGCAGTCAAGGAGGGTTTCAACTTGCGTTTCCCAGTGCCACATATACAGGTGAATGTTGACTGTCATTAAGTCTTTCTTGGTGCTGTACATGTTGCTAACGCTACTGGGTTCTTCTGTGATCATGGCTCTGCAGCCCATATAGTCAATCTCTATGTCCTTGCTGTCAAGGTACTCTCCATGCTCCTTCTCTGTCATGGATGCTTTGATGGCCACAATTTGCTGGGCCTTGGTGAGTGGGACTTTTGTCATGGTGCTGCTGTCAGCTTGTGGGGTTGGAGCAGTGGAGTCAGTGGCGGTGTCAGCTATGCGTGCTGAGGTGTTCTGGTTCTGGCGGTTCTGGGGGTACTGGGTACAGTTGTGGGCCATGTGGCCTTGCTTGCGGCAGCAGAAGCAGTGTCCTTCTGCTGCTAGCTTCTTGCACTTGTCATCAGTGAGTTTGCACAGTTGCGGGACTGGGGTGGATACTGTGGCATCAACGTCCATTGGGACAACACCATCATTGTGTGGTGCTGAGGTGCGCTGGTTGTTACTTTGGCGTGTGGACTGATACTGGTTCTGGGTCTGTTGGCGGGGTCTCTGGTTGCTGCGGTTGTCAAGTCCCGCATTGTGGAGTTCTCTGTTGCGCTCGGTTTCTTTGCCCGTGGCTTCCTTCCAGCCATCCATGTCAGTGGGGATCTTCTCTCTAAAGAGGATGCAGTGGTGGATGTTTGCTTGGAGGCCTGTGCAGAAGCGGGCAATGGTTCCCTTAGCATCGGGCTCCCAGTCGGCTGCAGTAGCAAGCCATTCAAATGTTGCAATGTAGGTGTCAACGTTGTTGTTTTTCATCTCCAGCTTTATGAGCTGTTCGTAGGTGTTTTGTGTCTTGGTGGAATCTTTCCAGGCTGCTTTGAAAGCAGCTTCAAACTCAGTCCAGAGGACCTCATCTGTCTCTGCGATGGCGTTGGTGGTCTTGGCTTTCAAGGAAGCTTCTTGGGAGTCGACCCATGCGTCAACATTGGGTCCGCGGATGTAAGAGAGTGCGTGGATGACGTGACTGTAAGGTTGGTTCATGATGTCAATGTTCTTGTTAAGACGTTTATAGTGCAGGAACTCATGCAAGAACACTTTGCTCTTGGAGCGATCTCCAGTGAAAACGGCAGGTGGAATGCCTTGCAGGGCGCCACCAGTGACTGTTGTGCCAGACATGGGTGCTGTGGTAGATGTGGTGGGGATAGTGGGAATAGTGGGGATAATGGGTGCTGGTGGGCCGCTTAAGACTGCTGTGGCTATCTGAGGGAGGACTGTGGGTGCCAAAGATGTGGCATCAAGTGGGAGGGGTCCTTGTAAGGATACTAGTGGATCAAGGGCTGCTGTGAGGACGTCGACGTCAGTCAGCGCGCTAGGGGGTTCTGTGGGTTTGTAGAGTTGGTAGTGACGTTCAAGGACTTCAAGTTCTTGCCAGGTGGGTAATGGTACTCCAGCTGGGATTGCTTCTACTGCATGTAGTTGTAGTGGAGTCCAATCAGCTACGACTTGAAGACAAAATAGTTGAAGTAAGAGAACAGGCTGAGGTTGGATATGCAAGCCTAGCGTGGAGATAAATCACGTGCTGAACCTGTAGACAATGCGGAGAGTAAGCACAACTTAAGTGTTACGATTCCGGACACTTTTCTTTGCTTACTCTCTTACTTTGACTCATCCCCATCCATATACGTACAAGTGCCAGACTTACCTCATACTGATTACTACGATGACTCATTGCTGACTGATGACTTGTTCTATGGCCTTCTATGGTGTTCTTTTCCTAGTATCACATGTTATTGTACGATAACTCATTCCTAGGACCTGGATCCTAGGATCGCACCATCTGTTTGTGACTCTTTGGTGCTGTACTAGTATATAAGTCGTCTTCTACTTAGCTTGTACAGTAGACTCGACTTCTTCTTGAATCACACATCTCTTCAGTCTCACGAACTTAGGGGGATTCCTTTCTGAGGATACCTCTTTGCTGCGGGCCTTCGTCTTTTGCCTCGCTATCGTTATTCAGAAGGACCTTCAAGTCACTTCCTCTCACTCTTGTTGAGCCCTGCTCCAAGTAGTATCACCGAACTCAGTCTTTAACCAAGACTATCGACTTCTACCCCGCACTTGACTTAGTTGCACGTCGCACGAACACCAGTGTGAGCGTAACATTAAGACCTTTATTCAAGGTCAAAGGCTAGAGTTCCCACGGCAACAGGCTGAGTAGAAACCAAGAGGACAAGTTAGATTGGTAAAGAGTAGAGAGTACAAAGGAATGTGCACCTGAGTAGAAACCAAGAGGACAAGTTGGTTCTACTCAGGACGCTACAGCAAGGTTTATATACTACTGCGCTCATTGTATTACTAAGTACTTTAGTAAGTGTAATGACTCATGTGCTGACACATCGTATCTATTATTAGCCCTTATCTATTGTGCTGACTGATGCACACTAAGCGGCTATGACTACATTATGACGTGGCCTTCTTATCTGCTGAGTAAATCCTAATACAACACATCATACTACTTTAGTAATGTGTTCTACTACATTCTACAGAGTTCTAGCCAATCAGAACAAGCACATGCGCTATTGTTATCTATAACAATAGAAGTCCAAAGATGGCAAGACTATCACACAGTCAAATAACATCACATGATGTATCCCACGATCACATGACCCAAAGTTGCACATGTTGGCATCATGTGACTAACCATCTTATCATATCTAATGATAAGGAACTTAAGTACTTTGGCCGTTTATATCTTGCCCAAATAAATCCGTAAAAATACAGAAAAATAGGGAAAATAATACGCGTCCATGACAGTAGTTGGTTGTCAATGAAGTTTCCAGCATGCCAATGGGAGTTGGCAAAGACAAGGAGGTGGTAAGTGCCGTTATCAGGGAGATAGTAGCTGGTTCCAAGGTTTGTAGTAGTCCAGATGGCAGTTCCTCTAGCTGCTTGCGAGAGGCTGTTGACTTATTCTGGTGCGGGGAAAGGGTACTGTGGTTCTGTGGGTGCTTGTGCTGTACTCTGCAGCAAAGTGGTACTATCTGAGGAATCGGAATCTGAGTCCAAAGCAAGAGCGCTGAATCTGCCTGAGCGTGATATGGTGTCTGTCCCTCAGATGAGGGATGGGGTGCAAGGTTCTAGGGTTCAGTGGTACAGTGGGTTCAAGGTGGTGCAACTAGATGTTGCCGGTGTAGATAGTTCTGTCTTATGTTAAGGTCTCAGCAGGGACCTTGGGTGCGACTTGCACAAATAAGAACAGAGGTATGAGGGTTCTGTGTGTGACAATTGTTATAGTACAAAAGTCAAGACTTCGGTGATGGGACCCTAGTTAAAGGGGTTCCCTAGTATGGTGATGAGAAGAAGAGAGGGGCACACAGGATAAGACAGTGGAGACGATGGTATTGCTGATGAAAAGACGAAGACAGAACTAAAGTACTACTAAGTCTATGGAGGGTTTATATAGATGGTGAGTGACCCACACCTAACTCCTAAAACCCGACCCACTAGTAACTCCTAGGGTCTGACCCACTACAAAGTCCTAAGCAATCACATGTAAGGGAACAATCACATGTAAGTAGGCAATCACATGTAAGTAGGGTTGCGTCAGTAGTTGAATACCAAGTCCGTATAGTAAAAGTAAAAGGAAAAAGAAAAATGTTTATGGGATCATGACAGTTGTACAGGTACTTGGGTCCTAGGCTTGATCTTTGTAGCCTGACATGTGGCACATCTGTCCACATAACTCTTCACAAAGGTGGACATCCCTGGCCACCAGAAATCTTGAGATATCAGCTCATAGGTTTTCCATCTTCCTGGATGTCCTATGGCGATGTGGTTGTGGTACTTGCAGACAATCTCTCGTCAGAGTTCCTTGTCTTTAGGAACGTAAACTTGTCCTTGAAATAGGATGACTCCATCCTCCAGGTTCCACTCTTCCAAACCCTTGGTGAGTGATCGCGGGCCATTCTTGATAAGGCTTTCCAACGCCATACTAACTTCCTTGTCGTATGTCTGTGTGTTTCAAATGCGTTGTTATAAAGAGGTGTCTCCTAACACCTTGAGAGCTGCTCTCTGTAGAGCGTTAACAGTGAAATACTTGGAATCCAGAAGCACACGCTTCTCATCATCATCTGCTATCCCCTTTTTATGATCTGAACGCCTGGACAGCGCGTCCGACTTGTTTTGGATGCCTGGCTTGTGGATGATGACGAACTGGAAACAGGACAGAAACAGCGCCCAGCGGGCTTGTTGACGGGAAAGTTTTTGTTTTGTCGTGAAATAAACCAGATTGCCATGATCCGACCAAATCTCAGTGGTATCACTACGTCCCTTGAGGTAGTGCTGGAAGGCATGGAGTGCATAAATAATAGCCAGGAGTTCTTTATCGCAGATCTTGTAGTGATGTTCTGCTGGAAGGAGTGACTTTGAAAGGTAGGCAACAGGGTGCCAGCGCTTGAGCGTGTCAGGTTGTTCCAGAATAGCCCCAGTCATGAAATCACTGGCATCAGTGATGAGACAAAAAGGTCATAAATGGTCAGGAAGGGCTAAGACAGGGGCCATCATAAAGGCCCAGATCAGGGTGCAGAAAGTGCTTTCTGCCATGGTATCCCACGAAAACAGGATGTCCTTCTTTGTGAGATCGAACAGAGGTCGGGAGCGATTGACGAATCGCATCCTTCCCACACGCCGGTGAGAGTGGGCTGCTTTACCGCAACTCAACTTCAAACTCAGATTTCTTTACTTTTTAGCATACTCTTATTACTTCTATTTGTATGAGTAAATACAAATTGAAATACAAATAATAAATGAAAATAACGTGTAAACAACGCATGTACCAGTGTGGATTGTGGAATGCGAGGGGAGGAGGGGTGAACAAGCTGCCAATCCCCTCCTCCTATCCCCCTGTCATGAACCTATAAACTCGGGTCATGACTCCAGCATCTAAGACCTGTCCGCGCTGGCCCAGTCTTATGTAATCATCACCTTCCTAAAGGGGAAATCCGAGATCGGAGTTTGAATTTCGTACTCCGATGGTCACGTGACGTATCACGTGACTTGCTTATGTTTTATCCATCACATGCGGGACCACGTGACTATCCTTTGTGTATCTCTCATGTGCGAGGGCACATGTTCTGCCAAGTCGTACCATTCCTTGGATTTATCTGATTAGACTTGCAGAGCACAGTCGTCACTATGGCGCAATTGACTGTGGCGCAGTCGTACCACTTTCATGGATTATTCTGATTGGTCGATAAGAATCGTACCACCCTCTATGTTATTTCTGATTGGTTCCTATTATTAGATGTTACTTGAATGTTCCATTCCGCAGTATTCCGCAGCACTCGCCAGGCGGCCCTAAGCCTGCCCTTAACTTACATACAGACCATCCCTGTTAGTATATAAGCTAGCGCAATACAACGGACAGTCCCTCAGACTGTCCACTTGTGACATCTTCTCCTGACCACCTCCTCTGCCTTGGGAAGCCCCACTCCTTGTGCGCCTTCCATCCCTTGCTGTTGCAAGTTCTGTTCGAGCTGGCCAGTCAACCCCCTGTTCCCTCTCTTCACTCTCCATGCCCTTTTCACCCCCAGTCTTCTGACCTCCATCGTGCCTCCCTGTCGAGTGACAGTGAGTCATCACACTTGGACAGTCTAACCAATAGACTTTGACCCAGGGTGTTCCTAGTGTCCTACGACGACTCTGAGTTTGGACGTTGGGACGGAGATTCGGCTTCGTATTACCAAGAGTCATACGAAGGCCATAGGAGTCCGCTCTCTGACCTCCTTCCTTCCACACGCTTTCAGTCCCCCTTGACCCCCCTTGATTTTTCACCTTCCCCATTTGTCCTGGAGGAGCCTCTGGTGATCCCCCCTGTTGTCCCTGTTCGGGAAGAGTCCCTTGAACTTCAGTATCCCCCTTCACGCCCTGCCACTCCCCTTGAGGAAGGAGAGTTGGTTCTTCTTGACACTCTTGGGCAAGAGTTGTCCCTGCCTCCTCCAACTGTGTGCCCTTTGAGTGCGCCCCCTTCTGTGTTGCCCCCCTTATCAAACAACCTCCCTAGTCCCCTTCGGGTTCCGTCCCCAGTCCCTGTCGTCTCCCATGTCGCCACTCCTGATTCCCCCATCAATTACAAGCGTGTAGCCAAGCTCAATCCTGTCTCCCCTGTACCGTCCTCCAATCAGGAGAACCGCCGCCCCCCCTTGATTTTCCTGCACTTCCAGCCCCCTTCCTGTGCCACATCCATTGGGGAGCACCCCCATCAGTTCATCGCCATCACTACCCCTCAAGGAGAAGCTTGGAGGCCTCTCCCTTATCACCTCAAGGAGACCTTGAGGAAGATCCCCCTCGCCGACACCCTCCTACGGGAAAACCGCGTATTTCCCTCCGTTACCCCCTTCTGGATTCCTCCCCCTCATCTGTACTACATTCTCCCCTGCACTATCGACCCTGCCACCCATCCCGAGTTCCCACATCTTTACGTGTGTTCCAAGGCTGTACTAGACGCCCCTGGAACAGGCCTTCCCCTCGGGTCGATAAGGTATAATTTTAGGGAAGGAATAAGGGACGCGTTCACCCCTCTCAGTAACCCTATTAGAGCAGGGTATACCAATACTTTGGTAACGTTGGAGGTGCAGGACTTTTTTAATGGACGTGTGTGCACATCATATGGACATCTTCGTTTCGGCTCAGACGGCCGAATTTTTGCGGTGAATCAAGGTTACATTTTCGAGGACTTTATTCTTTCGGCCCCCCATCTTTTGGCTTACGTCTTTACTCCCCGCATTCCCACCGACCCTTTTGACTATATTCCGTCGTACCCTGACTCCCAGCCACTTTGAGTAAAGTGGTTATAGATTTCCTTTTCGAGTCTGAACTGAGTGGTTCAGAAGCGTTAAAACAACCTAAAGTAAGTTGTTTTTTCCTGGTCTTGAACTGTAAAACTGAGCAGTTTTAAGTGTCAAACTCCACCCTTGCGACTCCCTTCCTTCTAACGGAAGAGCAATGGCTTAGAGAAGCCCGAGCAAACTTCAATTCTCACAGACTAAGGCAGCTAGAGCGCCTTTTCCCTCCTGAGTCTCTCACCGACACTTCCTCTTATAACCAAGTTGACTGTTGGGCCGATTGCCCTTTTGTGGTCAACCCCCTCCTGTTCTCTCTGGTCTGGGCAGAAGACATCAGCCCGGAAACTTACAAAGAAATTGTCAACAATCTCGAGGACATTGTTGACGGCTCCCTAGCCCAACTCCTGTACTGGCACTTGACAGACACCACCACTCTCACTAATCACCCCATTAACCAACTACTCTTGTGGAGCAAGAGCAACTACCTCTGGTTCTACGAGCTTCCCCAAAAGAAGGAGCTTCTTATTAGGTGTATTATTAGCGGGACCAAGATCTGCTACCTGGACCACTTCCGACTCAATTACGAAGGGATTCGTATATCGTTCCACAAACTCTGAGTCAAAGTAGAAGAAGGACTTCCAGACCAACTAGTCATTACCGAAGGAGAAGAGCTTACATACTCCTGGGAAACTAAAGTCTGGGACACTACTTTGTCTAATCCAGACCACCGCCTCATTAACCCCCGAGTTTACCACGACCCCCCTGAACATCCCAACTCTCCAGAGTGGGTAGAACTCGCCACTGATTGCCTCCGCTATCCCGACCCCCCAAGTCTTCTGTCCTGTATTACAGACAAATACGGCACCCTCCCTTCGAGCTCCATCGACTCTTCCACTGCCATAACTGATAGTTGGGAAAACACTCATCAAGGAACTTGTTGGTGCAGACAAGAAGTGTGTACCTGTGGTTATAGACCAGATACTCCCCCAACTCCCCCTAACGTAACCCTTTGGGCACCCAGACTAAATTACCTACCTTCGAGGGAAGTGTAGAGAACTTTTAGATATTTTGTCAGAACCTACTTTTGACAAAAAGTGTTAAGTCACAACTTTGCACGAAAACCCAAGCATTTTACGAGTGTAAAATATGACCCTGGAACCCATTACAAATTGGGCTATCAACCTGGCATCCTCTACTTCAAGAAGGCATCACCGGTGTTTCACAGTAGAAAACCCTCCTTTGGCATCCCCCAGAAACCTTCTAGAAAGACCCATTCGATGGGAACAGGCCCCAGCTGTTTCAAGAATTAATCAAGCAGGACCCAGTGAACCCGTCTACCTGAGTATCCAGCTGTCCCCTGTTGCAAGGCAACACTCTACGAGCAGCAAAGAAGCTCAGCGCCTCCAGACTCAGCCCCGCCTATTCTGTCACCTCCCTGAGACCATCTACGTCTCTGAACACCTCCCTATGCAAAATCCCCGTGAACTTGAGGTTTTCAAGAATCACTGTTTTATTCAAAAACAAGCTCATACATAAGAAGTACTTGTGCTCGCACTACCGCTAGAGTTAGCAAGAGACGTCACAACGTCACCCCTGAACTTTGAAAACTTCCTGTGGAAGACCAAGACCACCCTTTCACAGTACGGGATCTTTGAAGAGTATCATTGGATCCACCGCCAGAAAAGACGCGGCCGCCCTGATAAAGCCATATTGGAACCAGCGTATTAAGTTTTCTACGAGTGGCCACAAAACGGTTGGACCGTTACCTGACTTCCTTGCCCAGAAGTGAATGCAACAAGAGCTCACTGAAGACAAAAGAAGGAACACTCCCGGTTATTTCTATAACCCGTTTTATTCCCCAAACGATCAACTTGTCCATGCCACCTGGAATGACCTAGAAGTAACAAGTCCCACCAGTCGTTTTCCCTGGACCATAGTAGCTATCCAACGACACCTAAACCTTGACGACTTTGAAGAAGTCTATCCCCAGATCAAACAAATCCAGAACCTCAATTGGAGGACCCTCTACGGAAGTTACCGTGGAAAGAACATTCACTGGTCCTTCACTCTCCATTGTTGGAAGTACAATAACAATTGAGACGTCCATTTCCTTGATCCAGAAGAAAACCTTTCTAAAGATTCTTCTGCTCCTGCATCTCCCTCAAGCACTGCCCCTGACCAGACCAGTGAAGAAGCCAAGGTTTCCCAAATCCTTGACAGTACCACCTCTGTCCTTACAGAGCTCCTAGCTCAGATCACTTTGCGACCCGCTACTCCTTGAGCGTCTCCAAGTACCCCTGGACCAAGTCGCTTCTCAGCGCCTGCGGCAAATTCCCCTCCAAGACTCCCTTCACCCCCCACTACTGTACGAGCTACAGTACCCCCAGACACTCCTTCACCCCCTGCCGTTACTGTTCAAGTTACAGTACCTCCACCGATCCAAGCACCTCCCATACTTCCAGTACCTCCACCGATCCAAGCAGTAAATGTCATGGCTGCAAATCCACCAACAAAGATTCTTGGTGCGGCACCTGAACCCTTTGATGGGAAACCTGGCAACGCAGAAGCATTTTGGAATAATGTGGAAAATTATTTCCACCTGAATACCGCCATCTTTGACACCGACAGTAAGAAGATTTCCACGGCCCTCACCTATTTCAAGGTTGGCACTTCCACGGGGGAGTGGGCACAAGACAAACAGAAAGCTGCTCTCAATGCAACCCCTATTAATTTTGGAACTTGGAACAATTTCAAAACTGCTTTTAACAAGCATTTTATTCTGGCGCATACGGCTATGGAAGCCACCAACCTGATGTATACCCTAAAGATGGGTGCCCGACCATTTAATGAATGGTATCAAGACTGGTCCACTCACACTACACGAAGTGGAGCGAACGATGAGACCAAGATGTATGCATTTCGACAAGCCATCCCTATGGCTCTTCATGCCAAACTCATGGGAATATCTCCTCTCCCTGCAACTCTTGCTGATCTTGTGGACAAAGCACGAGAGTTCGATCATGTATATCGCATGTTTGCAACTAAAGCCATTTCCTACGCCCCACGTGCCTCAAGTAATAGGCAACCTGCTTCAGGATGAGCTGTCCTAACTGAAGACGACAGCGTTAATGTCAACGCTTCTTCATCCCGACTCCCTGACCGAGCTAAAGGAAGGCTCACCAAAGAAGAACGCGACCACCAGTTTAAAAACAACCTGTGTCTATATTGTGGCAAGCCAGGCCACATTCTCAAGGAATGCTTTGCAAAGATGCAAGCAATCAAAGCCCGAGGAGGCCGTAATATCAAAGCACGTGGTGCTTTTGTTGAGGATCCAGATCAGGAGGAAGCCCCCAATGATCATCCGGCACAGATTGGTGCCTTATATTGAGAGATATTTCCAGCGGACGAGAGTTCGTGTCTAGCAGCTGAAGATGAGGATTTTTAGCGCCTTCCACTGTAGCACTGTCAGTTGGAAGTTTAAAGACCAGTGGCGTTGTATGCGGCCTTTCCCTACTAGAGACGCTTGGAGCCGAGCCTGTATCAGTTGAGACAATACGAAATAGACGAGCGCCTTCTATTGTTCTCAGGGTGACACTAGTTGGGAAACTTACTGGGAGAGAAATCAGTGCCTGCGCCTTGCTTGATAGCAGTCTTTACCTTTTCGCATCGTTTCCACGGTCCGGTCCGCTTGAGCCGTTTCTCCGCAACTCAGATTGAAAGTCCGCTCTTTTTGACATTTCTTTTCTTCTGCATTCTTTTTTCTTAGTGTAAATAATACAATATAAATTTAAATAAAATACACTAAAATACAACAGAGGAGAGTGCAACATAAATAAAGGAAAATAACGCGTAACGCGTGTCTGTGTATCGGCGTGCGTGGGATTCAGTGTGCGTGGGAGGATGCAGGGGAGGAAGGGGCAAATACAAACAATCCCCTCTCCTCGTGCCCACACAATGCCTACTTTCGAAATTCCCACAGGTCCCGCCATTACCCAAACAAACCTCACTTACCACAGTCCCAGAGAGGAAGTGCGCTGCGCCAAACGCCGCATTACGACAACGTGGCGGGGAAGCATGGCATATGATCACGACAAAGGGGGAATGACGTTGGAGTGGGCCAACGAGGAGGTGTTCCTGGCTTGGCTCGCAGCCGAGGAATTAGAGAAGACAATCGAACTAATAGTGAGTCAAATTGAGTGATCAAATTCACCACACTGGCGGGAGCGGCGCGTGCTTCGATGCTCGTGGGAATTCACGGGCAGGAAGCGGGACTACCAAAACGGGAATCAGTGGGAAAGGAAGATCCCATCGAAGAAGACAGGCTGTCAGTGCCGTGTGATGATCAAGCGGTATCCACAAACCAATGTAATGCTTGGGAAGTATGAGGGTCAGCATGATCACCCACTCGGCAACGACAATCTACGATTCATTAGACTGTCAGGCAAAGTCAGGAACCTCGTCATGGACATGGTTTACATTGACATTAATTCCAAGACGATCGTGAGTCACGTGTGAAATGTACTAGTTGCTGAGTTGATGGCTATATTGTTCAGCTAAAACGCGTACGCGAGTCCTGCAAGCGGACAGATCACGATTACTACATCACAATGTGTGACATTAGCCATTACTGTCAGATTGTGGAGGACGTTGAGATCCGTCTTGACGATAATGACGTGATCTTGCTCCAACTCTGGGTCCTCCGGCTCCAGGAAGGGGGTGCCGAGTGTGTCCTGAAGGACAGGAAGGACCCCCCTCCACCTGAATCTGGGCTATCCCCAGATTCCTTTGTCCTGTGCATCCAGAATAAATTCCAGCAGGGCCGCTTTTGTGCACTTGGCACCAATTTTGTGTCTATTGATGCAACCCATAACACAACTCAGTATGCAGGGCTCCAATTGTTCACCCTGCTTGTGAGGGATCTGTGGGGCCATGGTACGCTTTGTGGCGTATTTCCATTTGTGGATGCTTAATTCATTTCTGTTCGATAGGTGTGCCTGTCGCTTGGATGCTGTCGTCAAACAGCATGGAAGCGACAATAAATTTTTTTCTAAATTTCATAAAAATGCGGAACCCGGAAATCTTGCCCGGGATCATTATAACCGATCGTGACCAAGCACAAATGAACGCGATCATGGCTGTGTACCCGGAGACCACAGTGCTATTGTGCTGGTGGCACATGCTCTGTGCTATCTGGATGCACTTCTGCACGGAAGAATTCCCAGAACTTTGGGAGCGCATCCGTGCATGAGTAAAAATGTCCAATCAAATAAAATTTGATTCTTGGTGGGAAGAGATGCAGTCCAACGCTTTGGCTCCACAAAGCCTTGTAGATTATCTCAAGGCAAATTGGTTGGGTATTGTGCCCCTTTGGTCAGGGACATACAGGAAAGACCAGCCGATCTTCCAAGAAGGTGACACAAACATGCTAATTGAGTCGTAAGTAGTCTTATCGCTGCAAAGGATCACAGGGATTGCTAAAATCTATGTGTTATTTTAGCTATCATCATGTACTCAAATCGATGTGGCTTGAGGGGAAGCGGAATTGGTGTGCCGATCATCTCATTCACACCCTCATAGTCGACATGCTTCCGCACTACCAGGCCCGCCATGACAGCCAGGAGGTAGGGTTCAGTGGTTCAAATCTGGCCCAGAAGCGTCACAAGGAAATTCTCGCGAGAACACCGGAACTAAAAGCCGATTCCATCGGCGGTCTAGGCGATGATCGCTATTCCGTGAAATCGGAAACGGTGACATTGCGTACATATCTGGTTGTGCTTGGCAAACAGTCTTGTGACTGTCTGGACTGGCCCAGAGTCCAGTTGTGCAAACATGTTGCCGCGGTTGCCCACTTTTTTGGGAATGGCAATCAGCTGGTGGCAGACGCGGACACAGCCCCTAAGACGGTGCAGCCGATTGAATTGCGCGGCTCACTAGATGCATGCAGCGATGCGACCACCGCATCTATTTTGGGGAATGTGATTACTGTCTCCAAGGCATTCCTGAGTGATGGCGTGCCCAAGTCTCCGGGCACGATCTGTAGTCTTCACAGTGTCAAGTCACACCTGGCCGCCGTTGTCCGGAACTCAACTTCTCAGGAGGGCTTGCTTCCAGAAAAAGAAGCCATTGCACCCAATCAGCACACGTGGACCGAGACTGCCCAACGAATGGGGGTGCAGCGACGGAAGAGACCTCACCCCACCACTACGTCGTCCCCTGAACCCACAGTGACAGAACATATCAGGAATCTCAATCGCAAGCAGCCACGTTTGAAGATTATGGATCCATACAGCGGCGGGGTCAACTCTGGCTGATGCGCTGCCCCCAACGCGCAATCGGCTGCCCAGAACACTGGGGCATGCGCATGCACCACAGCCGCGGCTAATGGCACGTCGCACGATCTCTCACAGCCCTGGAAATGTGGCCACAAACGCGTGGGCACTCCAGCCCCTCTGTCCCCCCGTCTGCCTCCCCCATCCACTCGTACCCGCCTTCTTCTGCACCTCCCCCTCCTACCTTGGCGCCCCTCACGTGGTACACACTTCCTGCCATGCCTAGCACACCGGCCGCAGTGCACAATGCTGGAGCATACACCTACACCGCCACTATGGGTGCCCTGGGGAATTCTTCCTCGCAGCCCTTTGAACCGCACCATGCATGCACAGGTCCATCTGGGCCGCCACCATCCTCAGCCCCCCTTGGGTGGTACCCTGTACCCGCCGCTTACCCCCCTGGAATGTACGCACAGCCCCCATATCAACCACCCTATCCTGCATACTGGCCCTATGGCCATTTCTACCATTGTCCTCGATAGAATATTAACTTAGACACAACGCTGTATTAGATACCTTGATAATAACTAGTTGTTACTCTCTCACTCGCTCGCTCCGCCCCTTTCCCTATAGGTTCCCTCGCACCTGCTCTCACTGGTCCTCTCCTTTGACTTGTCGAGGTTGCTTTGGCAGAATTGAGCCCAATTGAGGCTTCTGTCGTCCCTCATGGCCACGGCTCAATATCCACATTTGCGCAAACGAAGGCCATCGTCTCAGTTACCGTCCCACCAATCGCATACCCCTCCTCTTCGCCCCCCGTCTCCCTTGTCTTCTCTCTCAGCCTCGGCCTCATCGGTATCGCCTCAAACGCTTCCGATGCGTGTGGGCCAGGACTTGTCAACGACGCTTCAACAGAATCAAGCCCCCTCACAGCCACAGCTCAATATCCACATCTGCGAAATGTGGGCTGTTGCCTCAAACGCAGTCCTGTTCAACCTTCACCCCTTGCGTCTCTCTTCCGAGAGGTGCTCCCACCAACCCCACCGATCACATACCCCTCTTCGCCCCCCGGCCCCCTCGTCCTCTCTCTCAGCTTCAGCCTCGCCGGTATCGCCTCAAATGCCTCTGATGCGTGTGGGCCAGGACTATGTCAACGTCGCTTCGACAGAATCAAGCCCCTGTGATTGAACCCTCATGGCCACGGCTCAATATCCACATCTGCGTGACGAAGGCTGTCGTCTCAAGTGCCGTCCCACTGATCGCATACCCCTCCTCTTCGCCCCCGTCCCCCTCGTCTTCTCTCTTAGCCTCGGCCTCATCGGTTTCACCTCAAACGCTTCCAATGCGCCTGTGATTGAACCCTCATGGCCACGGCTCAATATCCACATCTGCGAAATGAGGGCTGTCACCTCAAACGCAGTCCCGTTCAACCTTCACCACTCGCGTCTCTCTTCCGAGACATGTTCCCGCTATCCCAACCCCACCGATTGCATACCCCGCCTCACTCCCCGATTCCCCGAGGCTTCTCACTCAGCCTTGGCTCACCCATTTTTGGTATTATATCAAACGCCTCCCAATGCACATGGGCCTATCGGTACGTTTTCCCATTATATCCCTTCCTTCCCTTTGCGCTTACTATTTTGCTTTTGTCTGCCTGCGTCACCCCATGGCGTTCCCGCCACCGTCTACCTCCGTCGTTGCATCCCGTAACCACCCCCGACATATTTCCCACCGTCCGCCTGTGCCGCCATGCACCATGCCCGTCCCCGGCCATTGCGCCATCATTGCGCCACCATCCACCTCCGTCGTCGCGTGTCATGACTGCCCGCGACCGATTTGTCACCGCCCACCTGCACCGCCACATGCCATGCCTGACTGTGCCCGACCATCACTCATCTTCAGGCCACATTCCACCCTCTCCATATTGATTACTTACTCTGAGCTCACGTTCATGTGACTTTACAATTAATTAATAAATACACATGATACCAATTTATTAAGTCAGTTAACTTGGAAGATTACTCTGTTAATTAAATGAAATTTATGAGTTAATATTTGCCTAACTTTTCGCACGAGTAACTGTGAAAAAGGGTGTTTGGGCGGAGTCTCAACTTTCGGGTGGTTCCGAATGGACCGGACTGTGGAAACGATGCGAAAAGTACGCACCTCTTGATAGCGGCGTGGAGGGCATCATTATGAATGATGGGTTTGCGCGTGCAAACAGACTAACTTTAAGAACTCTAGTGAAACTCCTTCCAGTTAGAAATGTGGATGGGTCGCCCAACAAGACGGGCTCTGTCAAGTACACCACAATCCAGAAGTTAAGGATCAGAACAGCGGAAGACGCTTATCATGACGAATTGGTTGAACACTATGTCACCACCCTTAGGGAGCACAATATAATCCTAGGAACAGATTGGCTCCGAACCCACAATCCCAAGATCAATTGGGCGATTCCCAAACTCACTTTCACGTAATGTTCCAAGACCTGCACCCTGTCTACAAAGCCTGTAGTCATTTCATCCTGAGTCCGCCAGACGTGTAACACTATGATCAACATTCTAGAGGTAGAATCGGAACCCGAGCAAGCCAATGCAGCTTTACTTCCAAGACCTGAGAAAGAAGACCTTCCTATCAAACGAGCGTTCTTTCAAGAGGCTATTGAGCCATTCCTGTGGAGTCACAGTTGGAGCAAGTACGACCACCTTGCTATTCGAGCCAAGATCACCACCAGTACCAAGTTAGCAGCAAAGACTGCCCCTAAACCTTCCACCAATCACATTCCGAGTCATTTCCAACGATACACAAAAGTGTTCAGCGAGGAGGCCTCTCATCACCTGCCTGCGCACCAACCATGGAACCACACCATCAATCTGAAACCTGGAGCCAGTATGAAGAACTGCTCCATCTATTGCCTGATGCCTAAAGAGGCTGATGCACTCAAGGAGTACATCTCTGAACATTTGCACAAAGGATACATTTGTGCTTCCAAGTCCCCCATGGCCAGCCCTTTCTTTTTCGTCGACAAGAAAGACGGAAACCTCCGCCCGGTACAAGACTACCATGCTCTGAACGACATCACAGTTAAAAACACAGCGCCACTCCCCCTGATCCCAGAGTTAATCGACAAACTTCACAGCGCGCATTATTTTACCAAGTTGGATATCCGATGGGGATACAACAACATCTGAATCCAGGAAGGCGACAAGTATAAGGCCGCCTTCAAGACCTCCCTATGTCTCTTCGAGCTGACCATAATGACATTTGGTCTCTGCAACGCCCCAGCAACATTTCAAATGTTCATGAACCAAGTTTTCAAGTCCCTGATCGATGGTGGACACGTTGTGGTCTACCTGGATGACATCCTGATCTTTATGGAAGATCTAGCCTCCCTGACCACCCTGACCCATGACATCCTGCAAAGGCTTGAATGTCATGACCTGTACCTGAAACCTGAGAAGTGCACGTTTGCATAGACCTCTGTCGAGTATCTTGGAATCGTTATTTCCAACGGTCAAGTTTCCATGGACCCAGCTAAAGTAGCTGGTATCGCCGAGTGGCCGGTCCCGCGTACCCTCAAGCAAGTCCAAGTGTTTTTGGGCTTCTGTAATTTCTATCGACGGTTCATCAAGGATTATTCCACCGTCGCCCGACCTCTGTTTGATCTCACAAAGAAGGACAACCTGTTTTCGTGGGGTACCGCGGCGGAAAGCGCTTTCCACACCCTGATTCACGCCTTTACGACGGCACCTGTCTTAGCCCTTCCTGATCATTCACGACCTTTTTGTCTCATCACTGATGCCAGTGATTTCGCGACCGGGGCTATTCTGGAACAACCCGACGCGCTTGAGCACTGGCACCCTGTTGCCTACCTTTCAAAGTCTCTCCTTCCGGCAGAACATCACTACGAGATCTGCGATAAAGAACTCCTGGTTATTATTCATGCACTCCATGCCTTCCGGCACTACCTCGAGGGATGTAGTGATACCACTGAGATTTGGTCGGACCACAGCAATCTGGTTTATTTCACAACAAAGCAAAAACTTTCCCGTCGACAGGCCTGTTGGGTGCTGTTTCTGTCCCGTTTCCAGTTCGTCATCATCCATAAGCCGGGCATCCAGAACAGGTCAGACGCGCTGTCCAGGCGTTCAGACCATAAAAAGGGGATAGCGGATGATGATGAGAAGCGTGTGCTTCTGGATTCCAAGTATTTCACCGTCAACACTCTACAGCGAGCAACTCTCAAGGTGTTAGGAGACACCACTTTACGACAATGCATTCGAGCCATGCAGACATACGACAAGGAAGTCAGTATGGCGTTGGAAAGCCTTATCAAGAATGGCCCGCGATCACTCACCAAGGGTTTGGAAGAGTGGAACCTGGAGGATGGAGTCATCCTATTTCAAGGACAAGTTTACGTTCCTAAAGATGAGGAACTCCGACAAGAGATCGTCCGCAAGTACCACGACCACATTGCTATAGGACATCCAGGAAGATGAAAAACCTATGAGCTGATATCTCAAGATTTCTGGTGGCCAGGGATGTCCACCTTTGTGAAGAGTTATGTGGACAGATGTGCCACATGTCAGGCTACAAAGATCAAGCCTAGGACCCAAGTACCTGTACAACCCAACCTGATCCCAGACGACATCTGGAGAACCATCACTATGGACTTTATCACCGACCTTCCTGTGTCCCTTGGTTACGACTCGCTGTTCGTTGTCATAGACCGATTCAGCAAAGCTACCATTGTTACTCCATGTAACAAGACAATTACAGCTGATGAAACTGCAAGGCTGTACCTGGAAAATGTCTGGCGAAGAACCGGACTCCCCCGACAAGTCATCTCTGATAGAGGACCTCAGTTCGCGTCAAAAGTGATGCAGGAAGTTTGGAGCAAACTTAATGTCAAGTTGACCATGTCCACCACATTTCATCCGCAAACAGATGGAGAGACCAAGCGAGTCAATCAAGAGCTTGAGCAATACCTTCGAGTGTTCTGCAATTTCCAGCAGGACAATTGGGCAGAGTTGATCCCATTCATGGAATTCGTGCACAATGTTCGGCAACATAGCGCGACGAAGAAATCCCCCTTTGAAGTGTGGTATGGGTACAAGCCAGAGTTCATTCCCCCCATCCACTTCATGACAAGGATCCCAGCAGCCGAAGATAGGCTGAATACCCTGAATCAAATCTGTTCCGAGGTTACTTCTGCGCTAAAAGTAGCGGCAGAAGTTATGAGAAATTCCAAGTCCCCAGTCACGCCTTGAGAGTTCAAGGCACAAGACCTAGTCTGGTTGGAAGGAACCAACATCCATACCATGCACCCTAAAGCCAAGTTGGCCCCAAGACAACATGGGCCTTTCAAGATTCTGACCTCCTGGGGAGTTAATTGCAAACTCCAACTGCCAAAGACCTGGCGCATTCATCCAGTCTTCCATAATTCCTTGATTTCCCTATATCGCAAGAGTGACGCTCATGGACCAAACTTCACCCGACCCCCTCCCGAGATCGTCCAAGGAGAAGACGAACATTACGAAGTTGAAGTGGTCCTGCAGTCCAAGGTGTCCCCGAATCGACGAGGGATACTATATCTTATCAAGTGGAAGGGATATCCAAGTTCCGAGAATTCCTGGCTCCCCGCCTCTGAAATGACGCACTCTCAAGCCCTGGTCCAAAAGTTTCACAAGGACCACCCCAGCGCCCCTAAGCCCAAGTCTTCCGGTGCTGTCGGTGCAGCACGATGTTAAAAAGGGGATACTGTCATGAACCTATAAACTCGGGTCATGACTCCAGCGTCTAAGACCGGTCCACGCCGGCCCAGTCTTATGTAATCATCACCTTCCTAAAGGGGAAATCCGAGATCGGAGTTTGAATTTCGTACTCCGATGGTCATGTGATGTATCACGTGACTTGCTTATGTTTTATCCATCACGTGCGGGACCACGTGACTATCCTTTGTGTATCTCTCACATGCGAGGGCACATGTTCTGCCAAGTCATACCATTCCTTGGATTTATCTGATTGGACTGTGAAGCGCAGTCGTCACTATGGCACAATCGACTGCGGCGCAGTCGTACCACTTTCACGGATTATTCTGATTGGTTGATAAGAATCATACCACCCTCTATGTTATTTCTAATTGGTTCCTATTATTAGATGTTACTCGAATGTTCCATTCCACAGTATTCTGCAGCACTCGCCAGGCAGCCCTAAGCCTGCCCTTAACTTACGCACAGACCATCCCTGTTAGTATATAAGCTAGCGCAATACAACGGACAGTCCCTCAGACTGTCCACTTGTGACATCTTCTCCTGACCGCCTCCTCTGCCTTGGGAAGCCCCACTCCTCGTGCGCCTTCCATCCCTTGCTGTTGCAAGTTCTGTTCGAGCCAGCCAGTCAACCCCCTGTTCCCTCTCTTCACTCTCCATGCCCTTTTCACCCCTGGTCTTCTGACCTCCATTGTTACGTGTCTATCGGCACGTGGCTCGACTTGAGCAAGGGAAAGGCGACACAACTGATCAACGACTTAGCGATATGACGGCCTTCTATGGCACGTGATCGTGAGAGTATAACAGCAAGCCCTGTTCGTGGGACAATACTGACTCAAGGATGATTACGACAAGGCAGACTCCTATCAGAAGGAGCGCGAGACTTAGACTGATGAGGAAGGAAGAGACAGATGAAGACAGGATAGATTCAAGAAGACCAAGCTGCGGACTACGGCGCAGCTTGGTTAACCTTATATACATATACACGAGGGCTTTGAAGCGCCTCTTGAATGGTAGGTAACCAATCATGTATAGTATGGTTATCGTAATTGTCCGTCCGAGTCATACAGTAATAGCCAATCACCTCCTCGTTGCTTATCGTACAGTACTGGGTTATCTGAACCGTTATCTGTGAGTCACATACCACTATCACATGCCACCGGTTCGGGGATACAGGCTACCCGAAGTCCGGCATCGTAACATCCGTCGTGCCTCCCTGTCGAGTGACAGTGAGTTATCACACCCCCCTCCCACCCAATTCGACTCATTTATAACCTGTAAATCGAACGGATGATGGCCACGTTTAAAATTGCGGTGGGACCACCCATTGCCGAAAACCTCCGCACGTTCCAGACTACCGGATCCGACACGCGCTTAATTGAAGACCCCGCTACGACACACCGGTGCGGGAGCATTACATCCGACCGGAAAATTGGAAAGATGAATCTAGAATGGGCGAATAAAGAAGAGTTCCTGGCTTGGTGTGCAGCCGAGGAGTCGGAGAACACTATCGAACTCATTGTGAGTAAGGTCGTGCACTCTAATTCGCCAATCTGGAGGGTGTGCCACGTCCTAAGGTGCTCGCACGAATGGACAGGTGGCCAGTCGGCCCAGATCAAATCTGGGGAACCCGCTGAGGGGAACAGGAAGATCCCTTCAAAAAAAACAGGTTGCCATTGCCGCCTGTGTTACGATGCGGGACCTCAGGTAGCTCATATCCCCGAGCCGGTGACATGTGATAACGGTATGTGACTCATAGATAACAGTCCCGATAACCCAGTACTGTACGATAAGGATTGAGGATGTGATTGGCTTGTTCTGTATGACTCGGACGGACACTTATGATAGCCATACGATATGTGATTGGTTACTTACCTTTCAAGAGGCGCTTTAAAGCCCTCGTGTATATGTATATAAGGCTAGCCAAGCTGCGCCGTAGTCCGCAGCTTGGTCTTCTTAAATCTATCCTGTCTTCATCTGTCTCTTCCTTCCTCATCGGTCTAAGTCTCGCGCTCCTTCTGATAGGAGTCTGCCTTGTCGTAATCATCCTTGAGTCAGTATTGTCCCACGAATAGGGCTTGCTGTTATACTCTCACGATCACGTGCCATAGAAGGCCGTCATATCGCTAAGTCGTTGATCAGTTGTGTCGCCTTTCCCTTGCTCAAGTCGAGCCACGTGCCGATAGACACGTAACAGCCTGACAATCAAACTCTATTGGCATACTGAGACCATTCTCGGGGAGTACGAGCACGAGCACGATCACCCACTCAGGGATGAGAATCTATGATTTACCCAGCTTTCCAACAAGATCAGGGACCTGGTCATGAATCTTGTTCACATTGGGGTTGACACAAAGGCGGTTGTGAGTCATGCTCCTCGCTGCCTATCTAGCTATGTAGTTGACACAGATCCTATCTAGCTGAAACGTGTGTGCGAGACTACTAAACGCACCGATTGTGATCACTACATTACAACGCGTGATATTAATTGCCTCCGCCAGATTGTTGAAAATGAAGATATCCGCCTCGATGAGAACGACGCGGTGTCAATTAAGGTGTGGGCCACCCGGCTTCAGCAAGATGGTGCCGAGGTAATCTTAAAGGACAAGATCGACCCTCCCCCTCCTGAATCTAAGCTATCGCAAGATACTTTCATCCTGTGTATTCAAGCCAGGTTTCAGAAGGACCAGTTCAGATTTATTGGAGAAAATTTCCTATCTATTGATGCTACACACAATACTACACAGTATGTAGGGCTACTATTATTCACTCTGGTAGCCAGAGATCACTGGGGTCATGGTATGCGTTATGTCAATCGTGTTTATGAAATACCTAATTCATTTCCGCTTGACAGGCGTCCCTGTTGCCTGGATGCTCTCATTGAGCGGCACAGAAGCGACTATAGAATTCTTTCTCAATTTCATAAAAACGCATAATCCGGAAGTTAACCTGGCGATTATCATGAGTGATCGTGACAAGGCACAGATGAACGCGATCAACACTGTATACCCAAATTCAAAGCTGCTATTATGTTGGTGGCACGTGCTCCGCGCAATCCGGATGCACTTCCGCATGGAGGAATTCCCGGAAGTTTGGGAGTGCGTCCGCGAATGGGTTAAGACATCTGATCAATCTAAGTTTGATTCGCTTTGGGAATGGATTCAGACCAATCTGTCAGTCCCCCAGAGCCTGGTAGATTATCTCAAAATCAACTGGATGACTATTGTGCCCCTCTGGTCAGGCACACAAAGGCAGAATAGGACGATCTTTCAAGAGGGGGATACAAATATGCTTATTGAGTCGTAAGTAACCTTATTGCATCGAGGATCAGAGGGATCGCTCATTATCTTTGTTATCTAGCTATTATCATGTACTCAAATCTCACTGGCTGGACGGAAAAAGAAATCGGCGTGCCAACCACCTAGTGCGCACGCTCGTGACGGAAATGCTTCCGCAATATGAGATCCGCGCTCTTCGCCAGGAGAAGGACTTTGAGGGCGCAGATCTTGCCAAGAAGTGGCACAAGGAAATTGTCGCGTGAGCGCCGGAAATGAGCGTGGACTCCATTCAGTGTCTTGGAAGTGAGCGCTTCTATGTGCGATCAGTTTCAGATCTGTCTAAAATGTATTTGGTCAATCTTGGCAAGGACAGCTCCTCGGACCTGTCAAAAAATTATTTGATTGATCACGGCAAGGACTCCTGCGACTGTCCGGACTGGCCTAGGGTCTGGCTTTGCAAGCACATCGCAGCCATTGCGCATTTCTCTACAGGGGATGCTATTCTCACACGCGCGACAGGGAAACCTCTCCCCCAAATACAAGAGAGCCCCCAGGACGTGCAGAGCAACGTGGACCCGGCCTCCAATGCAAGCGCGACAATTTTAAATAACATGATCTCCGTCTCCAGGGCGTACCTAAGTGATGGCCCGCCATCATTGCCAGGGACCGTCCGAAGCCTTCGGCAAGTGAAGTCTCATCTCATGGCCGTAATTCAGAACTCGTGGGCCTCTGAGAGCCCACTCCCGGATAGGGAAAGCCTCCCGCCCAACCAACGCACCTGGACCGAGACCACCGAGTGAATGGGGGGAAAGCGATGGAAGAGACCGCATCCCACTAACTCGTCACCCACTGCCCCAGCAACTGAACGAATCGGGAAGCTCAATCGGAAGCAACCTTGCGTGAAGAACACCGACCCATACAGCGGCGGCCTCCAATCTGGCAAGGATGCCACCCCAGATGCGCAGACCGCAGCCCAGAACGTCGAGGCACGCGCCCACGCTGCTTCCCCTGAGGAACCGCCTCCCTCCCAACCCGCCAAACAGCGTCGCAAGCGTGCTGGGATCCCACCGCCCCCACCACCTTCTGTGCCTGTGCCAGTGTCCTCAGCC